>PEDP01000051.1:0-50111 GCA_002918395.1 Erysiphe pulchra
TGTTAAGTCCAAGAGGCGAGATAGATTGTACAGACTTCTAGACAGAAAACTTAGTCGATCCACTAGCATAGTATGAACGGACTATACGCTTTTTCAGCTCTTGTCTCTCATCCTGATGGGCTTTTATCTCATGTGAGCCTGTACAAGTACCTGTTCAAGCCACTAAGTCTAGAGATAGACAAGCTTGCAGTCGGGGGTCTTGATTGTGTGGTAATTGTAGTCACTATAAGTGAGTAAAGACGGATAAATAGTTAGTCTTGTCTACCGTGGATCAACTCTAGTTCAAGTTTGAATTCAATATCCATGCGCTGATCCTCAACAGCAGCCTTCAACTTTATCCAGTTTCATCAAAGTTCTCCGGTACTAACGTTAATATAAAACTTAAGTTATCTGAGGGTGCTCTCCGCTCCACTACGCAGCCTTTGGATCATGTTAATGTATGCCTACTGTGAACGAGGTATGGGTAGTTCGGTACGCGAACAATGTAATCACGGGATCTTTATTTATTTATTTTATTTAAGGTCCTTGGCATACGCCCTAATGTCCGCTTTGGGTACAAGACCGGCGGAGCCGGTCGGGATCATGGCCTCAGGCATGCCATACTCGTTTACGCCCGCTATTTACTTGAAATGTAAAATTTATAGACGTAATTATGAAAAACAAGTAAAAGAAAGTGAATTATGTCAGCATTCATCACACCAAGCTTTAACCCGCCATTCCAAGTGTTGGCATTCTACAATGTACCCTCCTCGCGTCCAGCTGAGGATAAGGGATTTGGATTTGGTTGGTCACTAAAGCAACCTTTAACCTTTTCAAATTCGGAAAATTTCTTCAATCAATTATGCCCTGATACTAGTAATTGCCTTCTAAATTTGTCTATGGTCATACCATTTCGAAGTTTACACGCTTGGTGTTTGTACCTTCTACATCTAATAAAGTTTGTAGGGGTAATCTCCTGTCCACAGACACATTTAAGTTCGGCATTGAAATTTTTTAAGAGGCGATGGTATGCCGTTAAGTCACCATGCCCAGTTCTGGCAGCTATTAGACTATATAGTAGCCGCCAAGATAATGTAAGTTCGGGCGGCTTTCTCCGACGCATTTTCAAATCTAGGTCTTGGTATCTAGGAGGACAAACGTCACCACCATTTTTCAACCAACTGTTGTCGATGCTGCTGCGTGAGCGAACGTAAGTATGCCAAGGTAATATAATTTGGCTGGGTGTGTCTTTAAGGCAAATCTCTGAGAGCGGTGCGAGCTTCCACATCTGCTTCTTCATTCCCACTAATTTTAGAGTGACCTGGCACTCACCTAAACCTTGCGTTTGCAGACTTCGCTAAACAATGAAAAATTCTTGTTAGTTGATACTGGATGTTGATTTACCAGTAGTTAAAGCCATCACTGTGGCCTAATTATCGAGAAGTACATATCCCTTCTCGCTATTGTTCCTCATTAACAAAGCTTCACGAAGCGCAATAGTCGCACCAAAGATCTCTGCATCGTAGACCTCTCTGCCGTACAGCACCCCATGTCCCTTTTTAAAGGTTATCCCCCGACATTGTAAGGCAAACAAACCCCTATGATGATGCAATGATGATGCGTCCAGGACCTTCTGATGACCCATTAGAGTAGGCACATATATCTGTAGGAGCAATTTTGCTTAACCATAGCTTGTGATTTAAAACTCCGTTTGCCTTTGATCCAAGTATTTCAGAGTATACTGGGGCTGACGGTGGCTCCGGAGCTTCCGCTTGAGGCAGCTGATGATAAGCGCGCTGAACACGAGAAATTTATGTTTCAGGCTTCTTTGAAAGTCTTGTTTTTCTTTTAAATTTTAAGGTACCCACATTAGGATACATACTCGCTCTTATTCTGAGAGGATGGCGTTCATCGAGTGAATTAAGGTGAGCCGCAAGTCGTAGACGATACCCCTCTAAGAGTATGTGAGCTGAAGGAATACCTCCTTCACGGTGTAAGACTACATTCGGGATCGAGTGTTTCAAGCAAGTGTTTTTCCTGGCAAATCTTAATTCTTGGTGGTCTTGTGAGCATTGAATTTATGTTTCATTGCAAAGAATATAAAAATAAAACCCTTTAAATACCCACACATAGCTCATATTGACTCCGACTCCTTAGAACTTACTCCATTTAAATCACTAACGACTAGTTACCGAAACCAACCCCGAAAGGTGTAAGCTATCGATTATGCCATGCTCATCAAGAAACATGAATTCTTTCAATAATATGAAAGAGCTAGGAGTCAAGGCTCAAAATCTCAGTAATTCTGTTAGGCTGGGTATCTTTAGGGCTTGCTCCATTCAATCTCAAGATGGTTCTTCAATCCTCGCAGGTTCACAACACAACCACAACTGGCCTTAGAATTATTTGATGTGATTTTTAGGGCCTCTAATGAAGCCTTTGATACAATATGGGCCCAGGAATACTTTCAGAGATCTGAAGATTTCACTTGGAATTTCTTCTGGAGTATTCGGTCGATTCTTAACAATACAGGTAAGATAATTCTGATGAGTAATATCTAACGAGCAGAGTTGTCTACTGAAAGTCAAGAGTTGAAGTAACTGTTTAGCTAGGCTAAGAACCCACGGAGAAGAACGAGGGAGCAAATTAAACCTATTGAGAAATTTTTTAGGGTTAGTAGGATCACAGCTGCAGTAGAGTAAGCTGAGGCATCGGTATTCACACATATAAACTAGAAAAGTAACAAAATAGTTGGATGGAACTTTAGATAATATTTTTTTTGTTTTGTTTTTAACAACTATAGTCAATTTGTGATTTAGTCGCAAACTTTGGCTTCACGGAAAATTGATTAGCTAACTCAAATTTTGTCATGCGCAATATTAATTAAGTACTTCATTGTTACGTAACTCAACATACCACGCAGGACAGATGGCCGAGCTGGTTATGGCGCCAGGTTAAGGTATCTTAACAATTAATTCCTGGTCACGAAAGTGGCGTGGGTTCGAGTCCCACTCTGTTCAATTATTTTGCGCGCCAACAGGACTCTCTTTTTAATCTCTGCCAATCAACTTCCGACATCATCAGACATATCCAATCAATTCATCTCTAACCAACCCCCTTAGTCAGCTTTTATTTAATCTCGTTCGTCCGGCCCTACCAAACCGTGGCTGTTCCTGATTTACTTGCGCATGTAAAAATCGTAAATAATTTAGGATTCAACATCGCACAACCTATACAAAATTCTGCTTATTAGAATATTACAAAAACATCCTTCATTAAGTGTAGACACCCGGTTTTCTTAAGATCTCAAGAAGAAATTTGTTGAGTTATAAAATTTAGAAGTAGCAGCTTGTCTGACAGATAGATGGACTGGAAATCAGTCTTGTTCTGCTACTTTTGAACAAGTTATCTCTTTTCATGGGCTAGCAAGCAAAAGCTTCGAAATTTCTTCTCAGGCGCTCAAGGAATTTAAAGATCCACACGTATCTTCATATAAACAAATTGTCATTTTGTAACCTTTCCAAATGTGGCCATATATAGCTGTCAATATAAGAAAATAACGTGACTACCATCGAGATCCTCCCAAATGTACCTCTGATCACAGTATATCTTATTTTACTCCCAAATACTACCACATGCTAAAGATCTTTGTTACAGGCCGTACTTTCTTGTAGGTGGATTCCTTACAAAGTGCAGTTAATGTATAGGCATCTTCTGGAGTGAAATTGAACACACTCTATAGCACGTTCCCCGTTCCCCCAAAAGAGATGTGATTTTTGGTGAGTTTCAATCGAGCACATGTTTTTAACGATCTTCTTTCTTGTTAAGAGTGTCTGGTTCCTACAATATTCAAAAAAAAGTGTACAATAATTGTAACTCCTACTTCGCTGTTTCACAGTCTTGTACGTTTTGTTTATAGATGAAATCATCATGTATATCACAGATTATGCAGGTTTGTGGCGTCGGTCCACGATCCCGATGTTCAAACATGTTGTGAACAGCACGTGATCTAAAGTGTAAATTGGGATCAGCCGTATCCTTGATGCTTCCACTGGGCTCAGTACCATACCACAAAATAATTGAAATAAGATGAGATGCCAATTATCAAGAAGAAATTTGTCTTTTAGCTATACTCAATAGGTTTGATGTATATAGGAAGCTGGCCCGCTAGGGTACTTAATTCTTCAGTCTCGCAATTTGTACTTACTGCCAAAATTTTAGTTATTGAATGTAACATCATCATCTTTATACCTTATTCTCCGTATGACCTCGTTAACTGTTGGAATCGATAACCTTTATTTAGTTCGCCTCCCATCAAGTCCTCTTTAACAGCAGCCCAATTACCAACTTCAATAAGTGTGAAGATACTGTGAATAGCAAAAGATCAAGTCGAATTGGTTGCCTAAGCTTTCAATGATCATTATAATCAATATCCTTCGGCACATGTCTCCAATACCTTACTTTTTTTTACTTTTTTACAGGTTTTCGCGTGGGAAACCACTTATATATAGATCATTAAATTTTTTTTTCCTCTTTCTCTAACTTATTTATGAACAAAGAAAAGCCGAATTATCTAAGATCTCACATTGCCATAAGAGCCATGCAGTAGTATATAAAAAATGTTGTATTTTTATACTTTAGATGCAGTAAATAATAGTTTCTTGCCGCCAACAATAGATGCTTCTTAGACGAGGTTTTATCACGATTAGCTATTAGCTCTTTCCACACAACATTCATTAAATTTTCTAAGAACTGTGGGACTTGGGAAAATGTAAGTAAGGGTTCTAAGAGTTGAAGGAAAGATAGACACCTTGAAATAGACATACATTGTACTGCTTTGACCGGCTAAAAAAACATGCTCTGGTCACCCAGATAACTTTAAATTGCATATTTAGATGAATCTATCTAGTATTTGCAACCTGTATCGTTACCATTTTTATTATCTTAATACTCTTTCCCTAAGCACCGAAAATCACGTGTTACTTCTAGGCGTTAATATGCTATCTATGGTGGATTGAAAACGCCAGGAAAGTTGTAAAATTACGATTTTCAATATTTCCTTTCCAGCAAATCAACTCATATGAATTCATTGAATAGTTCATTCTTTAAATGGACTATTTAATGATGGTATAGTTCGTTTATTTGTAATATCATCGTCTATTTCCAGTACGGGACTACAACATAGTATGAAGCAAGATTCAGTTGCACGGTGACTCTTAAAAGGAGGTAGCCGAAAATGGCTAGCCTTCAGACTTCATTTTAATGAACTCTACTGAGCTGTATGGTCCGGAGTATCTTTTGAATTGTCACTGCGAGCTCCTACCACTTTGGCTAATTTTTGATGCTTTTTCGTCAAATGTATTTCTTTTATGATTCTATGTCTTTTGAAAAAGACGTGAAACCATATGTAGCCCACTTGCTGAATTCCTTTATTCTCATCTGTAAGAATATGAAGTTATCACACATTTTTATGATAATCATATACTAAGACTGTAAGACTGCAATAAGTTAGTATATGATCACATATGAATGTGATCCAATATGTACTTACTGAAGTTTATCATCTGGCGTTTACCATGATGCACGGATGTATTTTTATTAGAATCTGAATTTATCATACATGTTTATGATAATAAAATTAGACAACAAAATTAAATAAGATCAATTATTTGTCTTATCTTCAATAATACCTTTGTTGTTTTTCAGTAACTCTTCTTGCTTCCTAAGTGTAACCTTTCCATATTGTTTTCTTCATCAATTCTGGATCGAAGTTTTAAGGAATTTAGTTCTCGAACCAACTCATTAATCCTTAAGATTTTAGTGAGCTGTTCTGGTAATAGATTAGAGCCCTTGTCTCTCTTTTCCTCTAAGTCTCTGGCTTGTTTAAGTTTCTTTTTAAGACTTCTTGCCTTTTTCTCCATCTCAACATCAAGAACATCTTGAGTTGACTCTTTGGTATTACTAACATCAGTTATACCCTGAGCCATTTCCCTAGCTCCCTCAAGGTTAATAGCATCTTGACATACATCCTCGGATAGATCTATTAAATCCTCTTCTATTAAATCCTCTTGCTTCGACTTGGACTTCTTTTTGGCCGCTCTCTTTTTTGCGTTTTTGCTGGTAACAACCAAATTTTTGCTCTTGCTTTCGTTCAACCCTTGCGCACCGGGAACCTCATTACTACCTAAAGAATTGTAAATTTGAACAAAACGATTCTTGTAAATCTCTACGTCTTCGATAGGCTTATATCCAGGCCTAATCCTTATTTCCTTCCGTTTCGTGCCATCTGGGCGTATTGAGGAAGGTATGTGACGTTCACCAGACTTGGATTCAACTATACCTGCTTTAGATGATATTTTAGCTTGTGACATATTTTTTAGACAGCCGAAGAGGATTAATAAATCTGCTAAAATCGAATATAAAAGGTAGCTCTCTCATTGAAGAAACTGAATTGCTTTACAGGATGACAGCACGGATGCCCCTCTAAATACGTTCTTGGCGACCTATGTTAGTGTTCAATCCACGTGACTATGAAACACAATCGTAGATTGGGCGACTAGCAATCGATTTCTAGACAGCAAAACAAATCACTCTCCTTGACACTCTGCTAAAACAAGATAACACATGGTATGTAAAAATGTTCCTTATTTAAGTTTTGAAGAGCCTTGAAAGACATTGATGATGACATTTTGAACTATAGGCTGCCTCCGGTACCCTCTACAAGCAAGTCCACCCTTGAAAGAAATATTTTGATACAAAAATTGAAGCATTATGTTTCTAGAATATAAATTATTTAGGCTAACACCAATATTAACAGTCTTCTTTTTCGGAGGAACTATATATTTCTTAGTTTTGTATTTGCATCCGCCTTTGCATTTGAGATGTATGATCATTTGAAGTTGTGTAAATAGTCAAGTTTAACTTTAAAGCTAGGTCATTTGACAGATTCATGGACAAGATCTGGGACAAAAACAACGCTGGAGTAAGTTTGAAGCATGATCTAAACTTTTTGCAACCGACGCTGAGCCGAGACAATAGCGACAATGGAAAGATATAAGGTCGAGGTACATTCAAGATGGTGAGGAGGAAGAATAGGTTTAGTAGAAATAAATTTATCCGATAAAGCTGGAAATGCCCTGTAGTCATTTATTGACGTTGATGAGAAGCTGTATGTAGATCATGCACCGTATCTATTGTAAATGACAGTTATTCTGCAGATTGTAAAGTATGAGATTTCTTTAGATTGAAAAAATTAATGACGTATTTGTTCAGGAGTTTTAAAATTACAATACCCAAAACCGTTGTTCTAGTTAGTGCTTAACCCCAATTCAATATACAGTCATCGGTACGACACTGCCCATTTATGTCTCGTGAACCATATTATTTCTTAATAGCTAGCAATTTTATTTACATAGCTGTTTAAAAAATCTAAGACGTTTTTTAAAACTACCATCGCTTCGAAAAGTTCACAGGTAACGACTTGTAAGCACTAAGATCTCCCATATCTAATATATAGGTCAAGTCGATGGTCGATATGCAAAGAGACATTGAGTAATAAAAATGGAGGATATGTCCACCCAAGAGCAGCAGCTCTGTGCTTTTCTTAGAGATTTACCTCGCATCCATCAAAATCGTTATGAAGAAGCTGCAGAAAATGAGCTTCTTAGGAACCTTTTCTGGTCTCTTGCAGGAGGAAGCTCTGATTATCTACGCCTTTTCTTTCCAGATCATGTGAGACCTTTACCCAACACAAAATGGAAGCTTAGAAAAGCTCAGGGTGGTGCAGATGGTAATGAATTTACAGAAGCGGCAAGAGGAAAAGCATGTGGGCATATTTTTAAAGCTGGAGAGGCTACATATAGATGCAAGACTTGTGGTGCGGACGATACATGTGTTCTTTGCAGTAGATGCTATGATTCGTCAGATCATGATGGACATATGGTATACGTAAGCGTATCCTCAGGTAATAGTGGCTGCTGTGATTGTGGTGACCCAGAGGCCTGGCGAATACCTGTTCATTGTGCGATTCATTCACCATTAAATGAGAGTAATGATCAAAAAAGGACAGCCAAAGGCAAAGCTCCGGCTCTACCTCAAGGCCTTGCAGAAGCTATTCGAATGACGATTGGAAGAGTTTTTGATTTTATCTGCGATGTAATCTCCTGCTCACCAGAGCAATTTCGCCTTCAGAAAACAAAACAGAGTATTCTTTTAGATGAAAAGATGTCAAGACTAACTTCTCGATTTTATGGTGGAGATATCATTGAGGGAAACTGCGAGTTTGCTCTATTACTTTGGAACGATGAAAAACACACTGTTATGGAAGTTCGAGATCAGGTTGCTAGAGCCTGTAAGGTTTCTTCTCAGGAGAGTTTACAAAGAGCGTATGAGACTGATGATATTGGCCGAAGTATTATTAAGTATAGCTATGACGTTGATGAATTGTTAAGGGTTTCCCAAATAATTGAGCAAATCAAAGTGACAGTTACAATTCGTTCTGCCCGAGACACATTCAGAGAACAGATGTGTGGCACAATTGTTGAGTGGCTGAGCGATATTGCGGGATGTAGTGTTGGTTCTGACCATGATATTCTACGTCGAGTCATCTGCGAGGAGATGCTTAAGCCCTGGAGTACTGGAAGTCATGCTACTAATGTTGATATTGGAATGAATGGTATTGATGATCACGAAAAAGAGGATTTTGACGAGCTTCGAGATATTAGACGTGGTCTCCTTGAGCGTCAAGAATTTATACAGAGAGCTGTAGCAATAGCTGCTAACCTGGAATCTGATACCGATGGTTCAGACGCAGTTAATATGAACGAAGCTAATGAAGACGATGATGATGAACTAGATTCTTTCGATATTTACCCTGCTTCAGATGATAGAACTATGGCTATTGGAGAGGATGAAACTGAGTCGGATTCTAATATCGAAGCAAGCTCATTTGGAGCAGATCATCATTATGTAGCAGCTGGAGCATCAGAAACAGATGGTGATGGTGATATTGATATGGGAGAACCTGTGGCTAGCTCACCTATGGAGGATCTTGAAGCAATCATGGCTGGCTATCCACTACCGCCATTCCAACAAATTCAAAATAGAGAAATAGCTCAGCCGAATTCTAGTAATAACAATGCCCACCCATCAGTATCAAGTGCAGTTCACTCAAAATTTCATATGATTCCATTAACTCCTCATCAAACCTCAAATGAAGAGGTATTTTCAACAGCACCAAGATATTGGTTAGAGACCCCTGCAGGATTCCTTGAGAGAGCAACTTATCTTCCACATGAAGACTTATGGAACACCCTTCGATTGGACTGGATGATCTTATTTGATTTGAGAATGTGGAAGAGGGCTCGTATTGGATTGCGTGATCTTTATATTTCTACTATTGTTTCTATCCCAGAGTTCAAGCGCATTCTCGGCTTACGTTTTGCTGGACTTTATACCACACTTGCACAGCTATATCTTATTGCTGATCGCGAACCAGACCACTCTATTATAAATATCTCGTTACAGATGTTAACAACTCCATCTATAACTTGTGAAATTGTGCAGCGAGGAAACTTTCTGACTAAACTAATGGCTATATTATATACTTTCTTAACTACTCGACAAGTTGGTCACCCTTACCAGATCAACCCAAATTCTACTCTTGCTTTCGAATCAGGCTCTATCACGAATCGTCGTATGTACCATTTCTTTATGGATCTTAAATTTCTTTTTGGCTCGGAATACATCCAAAAAATGCTTCGTTTAGAAGAAATTTACACTTTGCAATTTCTTGATCTTGTAAAACTACATCAGGGCATATGTCCTAATGTTAGAGCCGTTGGTGAGCATGTGGAATATGAGACTGATGCTTGGATAAACGCATCTTTAATCACTAGGGAGATAAATCGCCTTTGTAGACAATTTTCTGATTCATTTAAGTCTATTTTTGATGAAGATTTTAGTCACATCTCAAGAGCTATTCGCACAACTGCAAAAGCCGTTATATTTAATTCACTTGGTGCTGAGAGGAAACGGTTTACACAAAGCGAGATCAAAGACGAAATTAGGTTTAAAAAAGTTGGTGATTATGAGTTTGACATACATGAAACATCAAACGGAGGTTATCAGTATTTAGTAGTCAAGTTTGACCTCAAGTATCAACCAATTAGTTTTCACCACGCACTACACTACACTCTATCATGGTTAATTGAACATGCAAAGAATATAGCGCTTGAAAATTTAGTTGAATTATTAAGTTTCACGAATAATGATCTCTTTGAAAAATCAAGAGCAATGGGTCAACGGTCGATAATCAGTCGGAGCTTTACGCCTGAAGATCATTTGATGACAGCTTTTGATTATCCACTCCGTGTTTGTGCCTGGCTAGCACAGATGAAAGCTGGAATGTGGGTTCGTAATGGAATGAGCCTTCGTCATCAAATGAGCACATATCGTGGGGTCAACCAACGTGAAGTCTCACATCACCGAGATATCTTTCTTCTTCAGACTGCTATGGTTGTATGTCCACCAGCCCGAGTACTAGCCTCGGCTATTGACAGATACGGTCTAGAGCACTGGATGAAAGGCATTTATGAACAACAATCCACTGATGGAGTAGAGGATAGTCAAATTTTAGACGTTGTTGAGGATCTAATACATCTGCTAATTGTACTTATTAGTGATAGAACATTTTTAGCTAGTAATAATGAAGGTCTTTCCTCACATGTACTTGCAATGCGTCGCGATATTATTCATGTTCTTTGTTTCAAGCCTTTACCATTCTCAGATATATGCAACAAGCTTCCTGATAGATTTCAGGACCTGGAAGAATCTCAAGATATCCTTGATGAGATGACAACTTTCAAGCCACCAGAAGGATTGTCGGACGTTGGAACATTTGAGTTAAAGGAGAAATTTTCGGAAGAAATTGATCCTTATATTTCTCATTATAATAAGAACCAAAGAGAGGAGTCAGAAAGTGTCTACAAAATTTGGATGGCTAAAAAGACTGGACGACCAATATCAGAGATTGTCTACGAGCCTAAATTACCATCTATTCATTGTGGTGCTTTCTTGGATCTAGCTGGATTTACCAGGACAGGTCTCTTTGCACAAATAGTCTACTATTCTCTACTATACGCGCTAAAAGCTAAAGAATTGACTTCGTCTGTACCTATGACAAGAGTTGAAGCTTTTCTACAAGTGGTTTTGCATCTTGTTCTCATCGCAGTCTCTGAAGATAGAACAAGTGAAGAATATTTTAAAGATCCTAAAGATTCTTTTGTATATGTATCGCTGACAAGGGATGCCCGCAGTAATTTCCTTTTAAATGCGCCAAACTCAAGAACTATTGCAAGTATTCTTGAGATCTTATCTCGCAAAGATGAATTAAAAGCATGCCATACAAAAATTCTTCTAATCCTAAAAAGAATGAAACAGAAATATCCACTTACATTTGAGAAAAGCTTTAGTCAACTAGGTGTAACAATTGATCGCATATCTACATTATCCCCTGTAAATATCAATGCCACTGCAGATCGTGAGAGAAAGAAGCAAGCTGCCTTGGCACGACAAGCAAAAGTTATGGCTCAATTTCAACAACAGCAAAAAACTTTTCTTGATAATCAAGGTGATATTAATTGGGGCGAAGAAGATTCAAGTGAGGAGAACGTTGTATTGGAAGACAGCAGCGATAGTCAAAAACTTTACTGGCAACATTTATCAGGAACTTGCATTTTGTGTCAAGAAGAAACAAAAGATAGTAGACTTTATGGTACTTTTGCCTTGATAAAAAGCAGTACTATATTACGACAAACGGATTTCGATGATTCGGATTTTGTGCGTGAAGTAATTAATACACCTGACTCTCTAGATCACTGCGCTGATCATATTCGTCCATTTGGTGTTGCTGGGGAGAATCATGAGAAAGTGAGGAAAATTCATACTAGTGGAAGTCAAATAGAAGTTGATCGTTATTTTGTTGGCAAGGGTTTTCCTCCTGAGTGTACAATCCCCGGGCCAGTCTCTGTTGGCTGTGGACATATTATGCATTATAGATGCTTTAATGTCTATTATGCGGCCTCACAACGCCGTCAACAAACCCAGATTGCGAGACATCATCCTGAAGATTTAAAGCTCAATGAATTCGTTTGCCCTTTATGTAAAGCATTAGGGAATTCATTTTTACCAGTTGTTTGGTCTCCAAAAGAAAAAATTTCCATTAGCAACTTTGAACCCAAAATACCATTCAATGATTGGCTGGATTGTCTTCTTGGTCCTCAAATATACAGTGAATCTAACCGTACTAATTTTAGCAGACAGGGCGGTCAAGCAATTGAGTACTTTATGAAAAGCAACAAAAAATCTCTAGTTACTCATTTAGAATCTCAAATACCAGAGCTTTTTCTTGAGGCTAGGAGCTCGGCTGGCCCGACTCCAGCTCATCAATTTCTTTCTTCAACCGACTCAAGATACAACTCCACCATTTGGGGATACAACTCAAATAGCCCTAGCTCATCCTCTAGTCAACAGAGTACAAATTTATCTCCTCTATCTGAATTACTTATATCATATCGTCGTCTAACAGAAACTATTTTTAAAAATAAGCTTCCCATGAAACATCATTTCGGTGTCCATAAGCAGTATGTTCACGATGGATCATTAGACTTAGCTGGAAGTGATACTCTGGCTAAGACCCTTGGATTCTCTATCTCAGCAGTTGAAATCCAACAGCGTGGAACTGCATCATTACCAGGAACTACTTTCTTAGAAACTATTCCTCAACAAGTTCTCACTCATCTGAGGACTTTATCTGAAACAGCGTCTTCATTTTTATCTATAGGTGGGATCCGATCTGCAGGTGATAATTGTATCACTAAAGAATTTGTCACTGATTATGAAGAACAACTATCACAGTTGTTTTTATACCCAACGAATTCTAGTGAAAACTTACCACTATTGAGTCAAGATACTTTTATTTTTTTAACAGAATGCTCTCTATGTCTGGTACCAATGGAAAATTTGGATATCATGCATGTGATTCGTCTATGTTTTCTTGCAGAGATAGTAAAAGTGATATTAAAAATGGGAGAAAATTCGGAAGTTATGTCTTCATATAAAATGTGGCTTTCAAGCTCTATGATTAGATATCGATCAGTTAAAAATAACGCGTATCCATTTTCAGGGTCTAATTTTCAAAGGCTCTGTTGTCAGATACATGACTGGAGCACAAATGAAGACGATAGTACCTTTATTTGTGAAGAATTAAGAAGTGATCAATCTTTTTTTTCCGACGAAGATCAATCATTTCAGTCATTTGTGCGGAAATACGCTCTCACTTTCCTTCGTAAAGTTGTGTTACTTCTTCATGTTAGATATGGGGCTTCGTTTCATATCCGATCTACATGTTCATGGGACACGAACGAATTAGACCGACTTACAGAGACTCTTCAACTACCTAGTTTCAGTCAAATCTGCTCTTTACAGAATGATACTACCCTAGCTTCGTTAACTAAAGGATGGATCTCGAATCTTGTTTACAGACGTAGTGGACCCGTTTTTCGCTTGCCAATTTCTGTTTCTCATCCAACTATTTTTGAACTTGTTGGACTTCCCAGAAACTATGACATCTTGATGGAAGAAGCAATGAAAAGTCGTTGTCCAACCACCGGAAAGGATGTCTCTGATCCAATGCTTTGTCTTTTCTGTGGAGTTATCATTTGTGGTCAAAGTGTTTGTTGCCTAAAACAAGGTGAACGAGGCGGGCGTATTATGAGGATTGGTGGAGGTCAACAACATGCTGAAAAGTAAGTATTTTTCAATCTTATGAAAAATGACTATGACTAATTTCATTTTAGGTGTCAAAAAAATATTGCCCTATTCCTAAATATCCGAAAATGTTGTGTTTATTACGTCCACAATACTTCAGGTTCATGGACAGTGGCACCATATATAAATAAATATGGTGAGGTAGATCCAGGCCTCAGACATTCCCGACAGCTTTTTTTAAATCAGAAGAGGTACGATGCTCTCCTCAGGACTGTATGGCTCAGTCATGGTATTCCTAGTATAATCAGCCGGAAGTTAGAGATGGACATGAACAATGGAGGATGGGAAACTATTTAGATGCCTGCAATGGTTAGGATCACCATAAATTGGTGAGAGAGAGTTAAACCTGGACTTTGAGTTGATGGATAACAAACTTCTAATAAAATGAGGTATTGTAAATTCTAGCTTTCTCTTCGATTCTAGCCAGAAATAATGAATATGAGTTCAAGGCTCGGTTATCGGCGTTTTTGGATGACTGGAAGACTGAACAGTCTATATGAATCTACGTTTCTACGTTTCTACGTCTCTACGTCTCTACGTTTCTACCTTAATATTCAATGACAGTGATTTATGGCAGCACATTTAATCTTGTAAAACATAAGAAATTAAAGGAGTTAAATTCTAATTATTTTCGATTATTCGCTTTTTTCCTTCAAGGCTGAACTAATTAACACTCCAAGAGTAATTTCTGTTCTATGTGAGTATCTCTAACTTAGCGTTAAATCGATCGTATGAGTATATTATACTAAAACCAATTCCCTTTCCGCTTTTCACTCACGTAATTACCCTACCGAGAATAGCATCTTTTTTGAATCACATAAAATACTGTCAAGAGCGCCCCTTGCGATAGCTCTAAGTGATAACAAGGTAAAAGCCCTAATTACTTTGTGAAATCAATGGCATCAATCAATTAAGATGGCTTGCTCCTCGTCAATCAAAGATAACTTTCCTTCAGCTTAGTTAACAAAGGAGTGGCAGGAAACAAAAAAAAAACTTCGCTTATCAAATCAAATCAAATCAGCAATCCTGTCATGAACCCTTTGATCAAGTAGTTTGAAACAGACGATTTGAAATTATTGACTTTTTGTTTGGGGAGGGGGGGGAGCTAGATCAATACATCTCCAATTCCAAACGATGTACGAAAATAAGATGCTTTGAATAATATTAGTAAGTAGTCTTTCAGTTTGAGTGCAAGAAAGATGAGTCCTCGAAAAAAAGAAAATAGTCTTTAAACAATCTTTTATTCTCTTGCTTCTATTTCCTCTTTGAAATACGTCGACTCTTTTCTTGAAACTTCTATAATTAAGAGAGAGAAATATGTACGGCAAGTTTTCATATCGGTAACGATTCATACCTAGTGCAAGTAACTATTTATCTCTCGTTATAAAAATCGGGTTTTCTCCATGAGGCGTTAAAATAAACAAAAATAAGTTTTTAATGTTGTTTGATTAAAGTATATCATTAATGAGCCCATAGAGTCCATGGTCTTTTCATGACGGGGACAGTTCTCCAAATAGAGGAATTTGTTTGCTTGTGCATATCAGAAATTTCCCTAAGTTATAGCTAAAAAGTTTTGTACATACACAATAAACTAATATTGAATAATAGCCGCAAGATGTGTAGAATTCTAATGTAAACTTTTATGTGACATTGTACTTGGAAGAAAATTGGAGAGCAAACAAACTCTCTCGAATCCATATCATTTCCCCATTCTAACCCAATCCTCTATAGCACTTCTAGTGGCACTAACCTTTTCGTTCATGGTTTCGACAACTTGCTGGCTATGAAGTTTAGCCATTCTCTCAGCCTTATTAATCGCTTCTTTAGTCCGAATATGACTATCGGCAATGACAGGAAACCTCTGCTCATACTTCCAAATCAAGTTTGATATATTCTGGGAGGTAACAGGTAAAAGAGTCCACCCAGCAGTAATTCCCACTGCTAGAGGAAGGGTTCCTCGAACTAATATATTACTTCTTCTGGCAATAATGCTTCCAGTCATAGCAGCTACAATAACGTAAAGAGACCCTGGTATAAGTTTTTCTCCTGTTTGAGGGTTCGGCGCCAAGGAAGCTATCGTACTTGTAAAGCTCTCTTCTAAATTGAATGCAGAGTCCATGAACTTATTTACTTTCTCTTCAACGGAAGAAACCTGAGTATAGAGATATAATCTAGCTTTTCCAATCTCCACAGCAAGTCGATCCGTAGCAGTGAGTTTTTTTGATTTCTGAAGGATTTCTGAATTTCCTGGAATAGATACTCCTGAATTGGTTGAAGTAGTGGTATTTTCATTTTCGTCATAGATAGGTTTTTTTGACTTGATATCTCAATTAGCCACTGTGGCGAATAGGTGCAACAAGATGTAATCGAAATACCCATTGTCTCTCTGGTGATTCTGCCTTCAAAGTCGTCGAAGGATATAAGAATGTTCCAACCATCAGCCCACTAGTCAAAATAGGTGCGACATTCTAATATCTGTTAGCTAATAAGTATCAGCCAGATAAGATAGTCTTGTTACTCACCCGCTGTGTTAACCTTACAAAAGCCATTAATATAATCCCACCTCGACTTGATAAATCTATGTTACAAACTAAACAGGAATAGGGTTTTAAATTATAAATGAAGGCATCAGATTGCGAGCTTGATGCATTCTTCTTCACCTTTACCCATTTTGTCCATAGACTTGGCTACAACAGGATCCTTTACAAAAACAGTCACGTGAGTTAAACCATAATGGTTCATAAAGATTTCCACTTATAAAGAGTTCCTAGTTTCTAGACATCTTAATGGAACAAAATCCTTTTGAGTGCTATATGCC
Source organism: Erysiphe pulchra (assembly GCA_002918395.1). Lineage (NCBI taxonomy): Eukaryota > Fungi > Ascomycota > Leotiomycetes > Helotiales > Erysiphaceae > Erysiphe > Erysiphe pulchra. The sequence goes on from PEDP01000051.1 coordinate 16,625, forward strand.
TTTCAAGAAAGAGGTCTGATGAACTAACTCATTACCAACTTCACTTGCTTTCCGCCTATGGAATTCTTCTATGGATTCAATAGATGTTTTTTAATTTACATCAGCAGATCAGCAGGCAAACAATCTTACAATGAAGATTCGTAATTGAGAGAAAAAAATCTCGATTTTGCGATTGACAAGTTTCTCCAGTTATTACATCGTCCCGTAGATTTCTTTGTCTTGTTTTGAGGACTATTGGTAACGATTTGAGACTGTTTATCTACAAAGTATAACGAGTATCATGGGTAAGATTTATTTGAGGTAGAAATGGCTCTTAAAAAAGGATAGAAAATAGGATTTCTAAGATATGGATAATTGTATTGTATGAGTACCTCCTAAGTGGGCTAGCTGTTCGAGGGTCCAAGTTTCTGTTGATTTAGCAGCTATTTTTTTCCTGTAACCTAAAGCGCGCATTACATAGTCTTTATGTATTCTTAATTGAAGATAAATAATTCGATGTAAAAATTACTATTTCACGCAGAACAAACGCGTTATCGCAAAATTCACTATGTTTTGTTCTACGGAGATGAGGCAAGGTGAAGAAGCGAGGAGATTGGTCTAAATTTAGCCATTGACAAATAAAATCTCATTTTTCCTTCTTCAAGAGGACGAGGAAGTGTGATGTTTCGCCAGGTTCCAGCTCGAAAATGGACCTGTACAAAATGCTTGCGTATAAGCTCTCAACTCAGGCAAAAGCACGAAATAGCTCCAAATTCATCAGGGATCCATTCTAGAAACATTCAACTTGTCAATCACACAGATCCAGGAGCTAAAAACGATGATGCTATTTTACGAGAAGTTTTCGACTCTCCAGGGTTTTGGAAAGAATTTTCCAATCCTTCGAAAAATATGCCTAATTATGGTCTTTTTCAAAACAGATATCTTACCAGAGTAGAAGGGTTTGAAGAGTTTGCACGTGTGAGCTTGAAGAAAGCGCAACGAATTGTAGAAAAAGTTCTAATGGCATCTACTGAAGAGCAATTTAACAATATTGTTAAAGATCTTGATAGGCTTAGTGATCTACTTTGTCGTGTTATTGATCTCTCGGATTTTGTTCGGTCAACACACCCAGACCCTGAAGTACAGAGTGCTGCTTCTAAAGCATTTGCAATGATGTACGAATATATGAATGTTTTAAACACTACTACAGGCTTAGCAAAAAATCTCGATATTGCTATTAAGCTTGCATCTAATTCCAATAAATGGGATGATCAAGAGACTTTGGTGGCAATGATTTTGAAAAAAGACTTTGAAAAATCTGCTATAAACCTGCCAGAAAGTGAACGACGACGATTTGTCTCTCTCTCACAGGATATCAGCGAAGTCGGGCAAGAATTTGTAGAAAAAATGGCATCCGAAAAAGAAAGTTTAAGTTTTCCAAGTAAAAGGCTGGTTGGTATGGACCCTACATTGGTAAAAAGATTTACGTCGTGGGGACAAGTCACATTGCCATCAGTAGGACCAATTGCTAGCACTGCTCTACAAACTGTTCAGGATGAAGAAGTAAGAATGATGATATTCTTAGCTAGTCGCACATCATGTCCCAAAACAGTTGAAAGGCTACATAGATTACTAAAATTAAGAGCCGAATTGGCCAATCTTTCTAATTTCAAGACCTATGCTCACATGATATTGGAAGATAAAATGGCTAAATCGCCTGAAATGGTTACTGCCTTTCTTAAATCACTTTCTATAAAAAATAACGGCCTAATTACTTCAGAATTGACACAACTTTTGGAAGCAAAGTGTTTGGCGACCAATAGAAGTGATGTTAGCCTTCAGCCATGGGACAAAGAATTCTATATTTCTCGCATACAATCATCAATTCGAACAAATTACAGACGTACTGATTTTTTATCAAGTTTCTTTTCTCTTGGTCGAGTGATGCAAGGGTTATCGAGACTATTTCATCGACTTTATGGTATACGCCTTGTTCCTTCTGAAACGTTACCAGGTGAAACTTGGCATACAGACGTTCGACGTCTTAACGTAATGTCAGAGACTGAAGGTCATGTTGCGGTATTGTATTGTGATCTTTTCTCCCGACCGGGAAAGTCTAGTAATCCTGCACATTTTACTCTTCGTTGCTCACGACTTATTCGTGATACTGAAATTGAGGAAGCAGCTACCTCTAGAAATCCTCTTTTTGAATCGCCAGTGATTGAGGTAAATGATGGTATGTCTACTACTACTTCTTCCTCTGGATTGATGCAACTTCCAACCATTGCACTTATTTGTGATTTTCCTCGTAATACTTCTTCTCGGCCTTCACTTCTCTCCTTTTCCGAATTAACAACACTTTTTCATGAAATGGGACATGCAATTCATTCCATCCTTGGTCGCACTATATTCCAAAATGTCTCGGGAACTCGATGTGCCACAGATTTTGCAGAATTACCTTCAGTCTTGATGGAGCACTTTGTTGTCGATCCTCATGTAATTGAATTATTTGCAGAACATTACGAGACTGGTGAGAAATTAGATTACACAATGGTCAAAGAGAAACTTCACGTAGATAGTCAATTTGAAGGCTGTGAGACTGAAACTCAGATTCTTCTGGCTTTTCTCGACCAAATATATCATTCGGAGCTTCCACTCGACCCAAATTTTGATAGCTCCAAAGTTTATCTTAATATCCAAAATAAATATGGAGTTTTACCAAGTGATCCAGAAGGAACAAGTTGGCAAGGATTTTTTGGTCATCTTTTCGGTTATGGTGGCATGTATTATAGCTATCTCTTTGATAAAATCTTGGCAAAGCAGATTTGGTCGACAGTTTTTGAGAATGGGAAAGCGTCTGTTTCAAGAGCTCATGGAGATCGATTTCAGAAAGAAGTATTAAAATGGGGAGGCTCAAGAAATCCATGGCAGTGTTTGAGCAATGTTCTAGGAGATGAGAGATTGGAAAATGGAGGTGAAAAGGCAATGAGTATAGTAGGAAGTTGGGGCAGCCAGCAAAAGGGAAAACTATAATATAAACTCCTTTAATTTTCTAATTACTCACTCAGTCTTGGGTCAACATTGTAATATTTAAAAACAACATATCTTTCAAGTTCTATGTGTCTCAAGAAACTCATGATGTTCTTTTTGGTTTCAATTAAACGCGATCCGGTGAGCCAATGTAATTTAAATTCCTAGTTCTTTTTCACTTGCATCCTTGCTTTCGGTCCCATCAAATGGACTTGCACATAATACCCAATTCTAGAGGCAATTTCTCTAACGTAAAAGTTCCACGGTGTAGCTGTATGGTACCATACCCTAGTCCTGTTAGCCATCTCAAAGGTGCTATGTATTTAGAACGATAGCTTTGTTTAAGAAATTAACCCTTCCTTTCTTGCCATCTGTCTAATATTTCTCATTTATTCTCATTTAAATTGTTTAGCTCTCTCCCTCTAAATCTAGCTTCTTCGTCTTTTTGATCATTTTCATCTAAGAGTTGCTATGCAATAAGGAGATTCTTTGTATTTTGGAGTAACAATTTGACATCGAAAGATAGCTATAAAGCAAAGAGAAGAGAATTATCCTAAAGTACATTATAAAATAACTCTATTTTATATGAAAAAGATCATTTTTTTTTTTCCTCTCTTATAAAATTTATTTAGGCCTTGGCTACTTAATAGTGCATCAAGTCCACTATTCTTCAGTACCTTCTAAAAACGAGTAAACTAAGAAATTTTGTTTGTGAAGGAAAATCGATGTGAATACAAATTCTGTATTTTTCTATAGCATTATTATTTTAAAGTCTTACTCAAATGGTGAGGAAAAGAACAAAATTTGTTGTTTTGCTATTTAGATATCGAATTGGGCAAGACTCAGTCATCAAATGACCCATGACCTAGGGTTTCCAAAAAAAGCTGGTGATGAAAAAGTTAACGCGAGGCTACGTCATGATTATGTGAATAGAGATTGTAATGAATGACATTGATCTTCTTAAGATCCAGGAATTTAAACCGTACCTAAAAACCTTTAAAAAATCTAGCGCATCATTTTTACTTGATATATCTATTTACTTATCTACATAGAAGAAATTTGTTCAAGTTTTCAAAATGAGAAATGGAGGTAGGGACGGTTTGAAAGTCGGGCGGGCGGTCGCAAAATTGAAAAAAAAAATATGTTTGTCGAATTCGATGGTATGTAAATATTTGCAAGTGATACCTATCCATATACTCAAGACAAATAGAATTACGAATTACTTAGCTCTGATTAAGCATTATAGGATCTTATTCCATAAAATTATAACTCATTTCCATTATGCTTTCTCCGTAATAATCATGTTTTAAATGAGAAATATATTACTGTATAATTTCGGCATTTCACCCTATCATTCAAACAAAATTCCAAAATAGGAAACCATAAGAAATTTTTAGGACAAGTGGTTTGTCGACTACACAACTTACAGCTATCAACTTCAATTATATTGTTTTAAAAGGTATTACAGATCAACAAAAGGAGGGAAAAAATCAAAAAAAGAATCCAGTCAGAAGGAAAAAACCTCTCCTGGGATAAGAGTCAGACACCATGGCAGCAGAAGCGGTAGCATCATCGTCACCTGAATTGAGTGCAGAAGAATCAATAGAGTTAATCAAATCTAATCTAACTGAAATATTGAATCCTGAGATAATCGACCAAGTAATCCGATGTGAAAAACGGCGGTTAAAAGTGTATTGGGGAACGGCAACGACGGGACGACCACATTGTGGCTATTTAGTGCCCATGATGAAAATCGCTGAAATGCTTGCCGCTGGATGTCAAATAAAAATTTTATTAGCAGATATACATGCATACTTGGATAACATGAAGGCACCTATGGAATTAGTAGAATACAGGGCAAAATATTATGAAAAAGTGATTAAATCATTGTTAACTGCGATAGGTGTAAATATTAATCAATTGGAATTCGTGTTGGGTAGTTCATATCAATTGAGTTCTGCTTATACATTGGATCGATTTAAGCTAGAGGGAATCACACGTATTAACGTGGCACAAAAAGCTGGTGCCGAAGTAGTTAAACAAACCGACGATCCAACTCTGGGAGGGCTGATTTATCCGTTAATGCAGGCTTTGGACGAACAGTATCTAGATGTTGATGCACAATTTGGTGGGGTTGACCAACGAAAGATCTTTACATTTGCGTTGGAAAATTTGCCCAAGATTGGATATCGCGTGCGTGCTCATTTAATGAATCCTATGGTACCTGGCTTAGGTGAGGCTACAAAAATGAGTGCCAGCGATGAAGATTCGAAAATTGATGTACTTGATTCTCCGGATCGAGTTCAACGCAAGATTAAAAAGGCCAAGTGTGTTCCTCGAGAAGTAGAAGGCAATGGAATGATTGCCTTTGTCGAACACGTTATCTTCCGTGCTTTAGCGTTAAAGTCACCGGATCATATTCCACACTTTACTGTTAAAAGAATGGATGGTCTTGAACCACTTGTTTATACAAGTGTAGAACAACTCAAGAAAGATTATATCGCAGATATCGTAGGTCCTTTCCTCTTTATTCTTCATGATTTCCTTTTTCTTCAACTTTTTCATTTCCCAGGTTCAGAAAATTGATGAAAATTAATTAATTTTTTATAAAGCTCACTCCTCAACTACTTAAAGACGCTGTCATTCAAGAGCTCAATATTATCTTGAAAACAGTTCGTGCAGAATATGAAGCTGATCCCGAATGGCAAGAGATTGAAAGTCATGCTTATCCCGTCGCAGTGGTCGACAAAAAGGTCAAAAAACCCAAAGACAAGGGGGATCCAGCTAAACGAGCCGCTGCTCTGGCTGCCAAAAAGCAACGAGAAGCCGTTTGAATTGGATGATAACATGAAAAAGAAACTAAATTCACAGATTTGGCATACATTTATTGGGAGACGAAAGATACTGTCATTTTTAAGATGTTGTATAAATCGGAGTAAAATCGAATTAAATCCAACATTACTATTAATATTCAATAGAAAAAGTCAATTTAGAGTTCAACTTCTTTTTTAAAGTTCAAATCATGCTCGCATAAATGTAATCTGAAATTTGATTTCCTGCCCCGAATAACGTGAGTTAGCGATCGAATGACCGTGTATTAAGATCTAATACGCTCAGCACCAAAACGTAAACAATAGCACCTACTATTACCACAAAGATCAAAATTCTTTTATGCTTCTAATTCATTTCCTAGGATTGTGATTCTCAACTAGTTAAAATCGAATCTAAATAGATAATGGAAGTGGATTCCTCGGTTAGTAATGTCCACAAACTACATTTCTCGCGTAACCAGATTAGGAGTTTCGCCTATAGCCGAGAAAGTGAGCATAAACCCAGAGAAAGAATATCAAAATCCCAAAAGGCTACAACATAAAACGTTTACCTGTGGAAAAAGTTTCGAGAAAATAAAGAACACCGAAGTTGCTAATGAGTTGAATGCTTTTTTCATCAGTTTTGAACAGATTTTCAGAGATTACGTACGCTTGGATTGGGACAGAGTTCGCTTATGTAACTGTATAACGACCGTTTAAAAAAATTGTTTGGAAACATATATGCATTCAACTCAGTGGCCCAATGAGTGATTCTAAGATTATTATTATTGTAGTTAATCTGAAGTATCAAAATTTAAGATGGAAGATCTGAAAATTATATTCGGAGAATACCTTGGCTCATATGAGGCTTTTTGAGTTTTTAAAAAAAGTTGTTTTTCATACACACGCAGGTTACGACGCGTATTCTTTCTGAACTAGACCGATACGCATTCCTTTATGTAGAGACAATCGACGACTTTGAAAGTGCCAAAACACCTTATCTTGGAAAGAAATAGGCTCCAACCATGAATTTCTGAGGATATTTTCAAAATGTGTCTTTTATGGTCTCTAAGGTTTAATGATAGAATAAGGAACTTCAAATGTACTAAAAAATTAGACTCCGCATAGCTGTTTAAATTGTATGCTTTCTTTAGAGTTTCTAAAGCTGAGAGACGCTAGCGTCAAAGATCTTGTGTCGCTCATGTATTTTTTAAGAATGATAAGTGCTCTTTAGAGGTAATAGAAGACTGTTCTGAGTGGTCTGCGAGATTCATTTGACAGGACAATACAGCAAGCCCTTAGAAAATGAAGTCCTCCATTCTAATAGAGATAGTCAATAAAGACGGTAAGTAACTCTTCCTCCTCCTGTAATCTATTTTACTTACACTCAACATTATGGAAAATTAAAATTATGATAACATTAAAGTCCATGAACGTATACTAACCTCTTCTATTGGCTATACCGGCGATGAGATTAAATAACAGAGAGTAATTCGACCACTTGATCAAGCAAGTACACACTGACCAGACCAAAAAAAATGGATATCATTGTTGCTCAATAGCTACTACCTCAATGAGACTTAAGAATTCTAGCTTGAAACCTCTAACAAAAGCAAATTATCTATTCAGTTATGCGGAGCCTAGGTTTTAAGTACATTCTGATGTCTTTTTTTTTATCACCTTACTGGAATCAAAGAGCAAACTTTCAAGAAGTGAATTCTAGTATATGATTCCAAAGAATTCACATATATGGCTTGCTCGTTGCATGAAAAAAAATGAAAAAAAATGAAATCAAATCAACCAAGGAACCACTCGATAGACGAAGTCGAAGATCGATCTTCTATCATTATCTGCATCTCGTGCTGAAACGACCAAGGGCTTCTCCACCTCTACTTGGGACCTTGGAGAATTGAGAATCAACTAATTTTTTTTTTCCTTTCTTGATGGCGAATTATATCATGCATGGGACGTTGCTGAAAAGATGCTTCAAAAACTTTACCTCGACCGCGTCAAATCGCTCTAAAAATTCTGGTTAAATTACGTGAGGAGGATAAGTGTGAGTGAGACTTGAAAAGAAAAATAAAAAAAACGTTGCAAAAACAACGCACCATCCGCCAGAGTGAACGATTTACGTAAAAAAAAAGGTGAAGATAGGGGAATCTAGAAGAAGTTCAAGACAGTCAAGAATAAGTAATCGAATAAGATGAATTGCCGAAAGAGAGTCGTTTTTTTCGTTTTGGATAAATGAAATTTTACTTGAGCTTGCAAAATTTATGTATCCTTACGACATGATCAATAACATTGACCAGAAAACTGTCAAATCTCCATCCCCCCCCCCGACTCTCTCTTTCAAGATAATTCCAAATCGCACTGTTCGAGAGGCTGAGTAAAATGAATATCCCAAGTAACTTTAACTCTGAGAGAGTGAAGAAAATGACGAAAGACCCTGAATCGGGGTGAGGGTAAATTCTTTTTTTCGCATGGACTGTTTCGAGTCGCCGATATTAAGGATGAGCCACATTAGTTTAGTTTAGTTTATATTTTATCGTGTCGGCGTTCATTGTACATGACACGTATGGAAGACATCTAGAATACATGGTCCTCGAAACTACAGCAATGCCCACCCGGTGTCTAGTTTCTCCCAATACACCATCCAGATGCTAGTTACAGTAGGTCGAATGGGTAGGAACGTATTCGCTATGATGAGCCAGATTTCTTTACCCGTGCATTTGATTTGTCTAAGATCACGTGAATAACTCCTTTCAATTTTCCTAATTCCCCCCCCCATCCCCGCGCCTCATCCCCAAACTATGAGTGACCGCGTAAGAAATCAAATCCTTCTAGCTTTGAAAAAAATGTGGCAGAAATAATGATTGAATAGCTTAATCTTCCCTCACCTTTTTTTTTTATTTTAGTTTTTCCAAATTGTATAATTCCTCCGCTTATAACGCATTTTTAAATGACTCCTTTCCCCCCCCCCGACCCAATATTCAAATTACTACTACTAATTCACATTTATTCTTTCCAAAATAAGTGATTGATAATCAATCTCCTTCACTCGTCTTCAGCGCTTGTTTTTCTATTTTTTCCCCATCTATTATCTTTTCCTTACTATTATTCACCCAAGTCAGCAGCCTTTTTTTTTTTTTTTCCCTTTTTTTTCTCCTTACTTTTCGCTCTCGGCTTCCGGTGTTACTTCTAGACGATGATCGTGTGTTTTATTTTAATTTTTAATTTTTAATTTGTTTTTTTCTGAAAAAAAAATTATTATTAATTTGAAAACAAACGAAACATAAACAAACGAAAACATTTAACATCTTCTGTAAATCAATTATCAATTCAGATTGTTTTTTTTAAATTAATTCCAATTTTGGACCAAATTGAGATGCGGTGGATTACTTAGTGAGTGGTTTGAGTAACGAGAAAAAAAATTAATTAAAAGAAAAAATAATTATTATAATAAAATGTATCAGTTAAATTCTGTTAATAAGTGAGATTTAAAAAAAAACCTGGATTATGAATAGAAAGAATGGCTATAAAGCCCAAGAAATCGAATGTATTACTGGAGAGCAGAGCGCATGAGTGGTACGGTAATCAGTTCTGGAAATAACCATCTAATAAGTTTTTTTGGTTGTTGTTCTCTATCTAAGAGATGATTACTTTCTCAAACGTGTGCCTCTTAGTCGTGGTTAACGATGCACAGTATATATGAATTTGGAATATATTTATAGGGAAGTATCTTCAGGAGGGTAGAATTAACACGAAAGGAATAGTGCACCTTCTGAAATCATATTACCTTTTCCTTCTGTCCTGATAACAACCAATTCTATATTGTTTTATTCAGGATGCCCATGTTTAATAAGGCTTAGTGAAAGTATTTATACATCGTCATTATGTTGGACTAAAGTTTAAAAATAAATCTATATACATGATAAATAATCGGACTTCACCGCAAGTTAATAAATAAAGCATTAATTGATATTAAAAGTGTGTAAAAATGTATCTGGTTCAACCAGAAGTTTATCTAGAAAGTTGTCAGAATATCACCCACTCAGGATTCAGTTTTTTGCTTCCAATTTTCCTTCTTTTCACCAAGTTTCCCATCTCTTAAATATCGAGCTAAGCTGTAATTGTAGGTCGCAAAGGCATCTGAGTATGATATTGGTACGCAGATATATTTCGATGCTGTGCATCAACAACTTCTCGTAACGCACGGCTAAACGCCGCAACTTCTTCCGACATTTGCTCAGCTCTCAATCGTCCTGAAGGTACCTGATAGACAGTTTTTAGTATTGGTTCAGTGCACTCTTTTTTTACGTGTAATTGAATAGAATGTTCGGATTTAGGGTTGTTTCCAGATTTGGGGGAATCAGAAGTATTGGAGTGGCACTTGATACTTTGATGAGATGATGATGCAGTGAAAGTGTTCGTATTGATTTTGGACAATTCGGCTCTCATAATAGGGGCGGTTGTAATTCTCTGGTTCGTATAGTTGGTAGGGAAACACGAAAATTGTAATACCTCTGGAGAGAAACGTAATGCTTGTTTTTGCCTCTTTATCTGACCCGAGACGTCAATATTTCGTTTTTTAGGATTTCTTGTAGGAAGATGGGAGCCACGAAGAAGAAGTGTCTTGAGAGATAGTTGTTTGAGAGCTGATTTTGGAGGGCGGTTTTCCTGTTTCACTGCTTTGACGGTAACTATCGGGAACTGGGTAATTTGATTGTTGATAGCTGAGCTTGGTTTAGTTGACTGGGATACAAAGGGCCCGTGCAGCCATGTTAAATCTTGATCCTTTAACCTGTGAACCAAAACAAAAGTTAACACAATTCCAAAGAGCAGATTTCATAACCTGCTTGCATACCAATTAAAGCTCCGAGGATCCACCTTTTTTAATTTTAATCTCCCCACCGCAACCGCACGCCAAGATGCATTTCTGAGGCGATCATATGTTTGGTCCTGATTTCCACAAAAAATTTTTCGTCTAGATTCCAAGTACTTCCTTGACGCCCAAAGATCACCCTCACATGTATGCCACGGAAAGGCTAAGTAATCGACGTTCTGTGTCGGTTGAGCTGCGATGTCTAAATCATCGTGGGCTTTAGGGATTGAGTCTATAAGGAAATCCTCTCTTGCTTGAGTTTGATTTGTCTCGGTATCTTCCTTATTAAGTGTTGCTTGAGTATTCCCTGATGCATGAGAGACTATCCCCGAGTCAATATTATTTTGTTGAGCATCGGACCAGTCAATATTAAAATTTTCGTATATTGGGAGAGACACAGGCTGCGGAGAAACTTGTTGTTCTAAGCTTTTAAAGCACGAGAAAAGATCTTTGGGCGTATCGTAGTCGGGTAAAAAGGAAAAATCGTAGTCATATGAAGTGAAGGGGCGGTTGTTCAAGAGATCTTCCCACTCAAAATAATCATCTTGAGGGATTGCACACGCGTCGACCATCATTATGCCTAAGTTTTTTGTGTGTTGGCTTTTTGGGTGTTATTTTGACAGAAAATAAATAAAAGAGAAGAATATGAATTAACTGTTGGATGAATTGAAATCGTTTACTTTAACTGAAGAGTTAGAATAGAGCGAATGTAGGAGACTAAAGAAGATGAAGTTGGAGCATAATGTTTTGTAAATGAATTGAGGCAACTCCCGATTTCATACCCGATAGTTAAAAGGAGACTAGAGAGTGATCAATATTTATGACGTCATACAGACAGCTTTATTTGAAAAAAAAGATACAAATTAAAATAACAAAACCTTATAAGACCCTTCCCTACGAACCTGGGGCTAGAAGCGAGTAAAGCTCGTCAGAAAGCAAGGATAATGAAGTTGCCAGGAATCTCCCTGGCCATATGTCATTCACAACCACGGTGAAGAGCTAGGATATTGATGTCAAAATAAGATGAAATAAACTTTGTGAGTCGCGATGTTTTGGCATGCACTTAGTTAACTTTGCATCTTCTAGCTCGATGATTGGTCAGCAATAGCGAGATATCAACTCAATTTGAAGCAGCAGAGCTCAGTCACGTCAACAGCGTTCAATGTCAGAAGTAGAGTCCGGTTCCTCATTGATGAAACATTTAGAATCAACGCCGACAAAGAATAGTGGGAGATTGCAGTGAGTGAGGTAGTAATAGCTCATGGAAGTTAAGTACCGGTCAGGAAAAGGAGGAAGAGATTGGAATTAAAGTACCCGGGGGGAGGGGCTGGAAGATACAATGTGAAGAAGGTAAGGAAAAGGGTCGATCGAGCGAGGGATCTCTGTCACCGCCGCCAGTAATACGAGGAGAGACAGTTGGCGCACGGCTCTCAAAGACGAAGAGAATATTAGTAAGCGGTCGGAATACCGAGTTCTAGAGGCACCGGCCAGCCGACCGACCAACGACTTTACGGAAATTCATCAGAATAAACATCCAAACACATTACCAGTGGTAGTATTTATATTATAATTGTTATCATATATTATTAATTTGTGATGCTAATTAGTAATTAGTGATAGTAATTACTAGTAATGATAAATTTTAATTACCAACACTGACTAGTTACTACTCGTATCTCCTCCCGAATAGGGAATTTGAGGTGTCGGTGTACTGAGTCAATTAAATTGTTAATTTTGACACTGTCCTCATTACCCTCACAGCATGGATTACTATATCAAAAACTTTCAAACTTGAAAATATTGTACGCAGAAATTTAGGACGCGCGGCGACTGATGGCATCTCGGTATGATAAAATTTGACTGTAAGTGTGTATGTATTTATTTCTTTGGCTATGATGATGCTAATTGCTGAATTGCTATTGCTATCTCTGTCCCAAATACTTCATAAAGACACTAATGCATGCATGCATGGCAGACAGGGTGCAATGCAGATCTCAAATGCAACGTTTATATAGCACGTTTATCACTCATTACTCTTGTATGAAATTGAACGGATGAGGAACTCCGATCTTGCGGCATCAAACGGCCTCTCAAATTGCGAAATCAAAGTCCATTGCTTCAATTCATACTCTCGTCGAACTTATGACGGAAGTTTTTAATGTCTCTCTACCCTTCGAAGAATTAGTCCTGGGCCCTGATAATTTAGTTGCTGTTGATACATTTTCTGTATGCTGTTATAACATCTTTAGAAGTCAACTACTTTGATAAATTAAACCTCCTCTGCTTTCGTTGGCATGGTTTTCTAAGCTCGTAACTTTAAATTATTTTAATTGCAGATAGGCAAGATTAAGACACAGGTTCGGATTTGAACGTTACTTGGATCACTTTACTCATAATCTACTTACAGAAATTTAGCTTTATCCAGCCTGAAGTACTGTCAATTTAAGGGCTAATAACCAGAATTAACTACCAATAAAACTCATTTGAGAATCAGCTACTTAACAAAATCTAGAACTTAATGTGCAACAAAAATGAGATGCTTCTAAGAAGCCCTGGACCCCAAAAACCCAAAACAATAGGGTTAGGATAAGTACTGCATCAATATCAGGACATTCGATCAAGGAGATAGCAGAAAGTCTTGATGCGCTCCAAACCAAACTTGTTGCCCAAAATATTGGGGCGGAAATAGAAAAAAAGGAGCAAAAAATGGCTAACAATCATTCGTCTTGAAAAGGAACATAATTAATTGAATAATTTCTAAGCAACGCTCGTAATTTTTATACTCCCTTTCAGCTGATAGTAGGATTTGTACCCTAACAAGGTTTTGATTAGACTGGAATGAATGCGACTTATGGCGTAAAAGTTTTAAAAATATAAATGCATGATATCCATGAAAGATCTTCAGATACATCCGAAAATAAGCTAAAACGGGTTGAATTTGCTTTGAGCACTTTTGAGTGGACACAAGAAAAGTTTTACCAACAAAAGACTCTTTTTTTGTGAAGTATAGGCTCAGAGAAGCCAATAGCGGGAGATTGATTACGATTCTTGTAGAGGGCAATCAGCGCAGCGGGGTATACTCTTCAAACAATGCCGTTCCGAATGTCTTACCCTTTAGGGACGTACACCTCCAGCTTGGATGTTCAACATAATTATGTAAACTAGGAGATAAGCATTGAGCACGTTATGGAAAAAGAAGAATGGGAAAATAAGATCAGTGAAGTATGACATGTACTTTTCGTTGTAAGTGGATAGCTTGGTTCAGTACGAGTAACCACTGGAGAGGGTTTCTTAGTATCAATACGAAAGCACGCTGTGCCATCAATGTTCTTGCTAAATTCTATCGGATAATCCAGGAAAATGGAGAAGCGTAGCTCGATTGATTTGATTTCTGATCTCTCTATGAATTTTGGAAAGATTGTTACAAAGTCAAGATTTATGCAAGAAGAGGCCGGCCAGACCAAGTAATAGCCCGTACTTCAGCTCATCCCCCCTTTTGATCTACGTTGTATTTTCTGGTATACGGAGGTGGCGTGGAGGAAAAAAGCTTGGTTGCCAAAAGAGTGTCTGTATCATAATGCCATAGCGTTATTTTGAGCATTTTACACGCTTCGAAAATGGAATGAATTGTTGAACCGATATTTCAAAATTTTAGTCAAGTTTTCGATTCTGTAACTAGGCCTTACATGGAAGATAATGATAATTAGGCTATAGCAGGGATTGATATTCCACGCTAAATTGTTTTACAGTCTTTTTATTTATTATCTCCTTCTGGTGTTGAAGACTATTTTACATCTCTTACCAACACAAATGGAATATCAAAATTCCTTTTTTTTTTTCTCTTTTCTCAAGATAAGATGTTTTCTTCATCTCATGTTCGGTAAATTCTTCTTCCTTTTTTTTCCGTAAAACGCGATAAGGTTAACATAGTAAAACAAAAGCTGCAGAAATGCCTTCTTTACCTGGTTACCTGGTTACTATAATTTACTTGGACCTTTTACAGTAAAAGACACTAAAGCATTTTAGCGGCGTGAGAGTTGATCCCTGCTAGAGCCAACTTTAATACGCCTAGCTCAAACCTACCCCACCCTACCCTACAGTCAGGCAAGCAGAATCGATCGTTTGGGAGGGTTTTCAGAGGGGATGGATAGGGTAGGGCAGGGTTAATGAATGATTGATTGACGGTAATGGCCCTGCCTGCCTATGGAGACTAATACCCACTTATACCTTATCTCTATTTTTTGTGCTTTTTTCTTCCTTATTTTGACATCTTACTCACTGAGAGGTAACAGCGGTGAAGTTATTATAGTCAGTCACCTAATCAACCCAGAGAGACAAACAACAAACATCATGGAAAATAAATGGTATTTTGACACGCGTTTTTCTATGGATCCCTTTTCTTTCCCCAGTGTACAGGAATACTAAAAAAAATATATATATAATGGAATTTCATGATTAAAAAGCTATTAGTTTTCGATGCAAACTATTGGCTTTTCTTGGAGCTAAATTTTCTAAATCATAATTTCATGTTCACTGAGAAAGAACTATGGAAAACGCGTGCCGAAATGCAATTTTTCGTGATACTGTCTATTGTTGTCTTTCCCCTCTCCCTCTTTGGTGTGATTTTCACCATAAAACACATTTACTCAGATCTGAACAGTATTTACCCTTAGTTAGTAATGAACACCCGCCCACCTGACCGACCCCTTGAACCCTTCCTCCTTCCACAATCAATATTTTAACAAAAAAGAAAAGAAAAGAAAAAAAGAGGACGGAACTTTCTCTAATGCTAAAAATAGAAACCGAAAATTAATGCTAAAAGTAAATGTCGTCGCTGCACGAGCGGCTGTTTCCCCTCCCGCGTTTCTCAATCATTTCTCTCTCTCTCTCTCTGCTGTAAAGCAAGCTGCAATGTGAGACTATCAGAAAAATAAAGATTAAATAGGACGTGTCAAGAATCAGAAGAAGGAGGGAGAAGGAAAGCTGAGCAAGAATTGATGGGCATTAGAGAGCGAGCGAGACATAGATTTCTATTTGCCATTAAAGAGACCAGCAACCATTTATTGAAACAGGGGTTCCTGGTTATTGATCAATCCACTAAACTCAATCAAGTAAGTATGATCTTCACTAAAATAGAGTTTTGTCCAGGGGCATCCTATACGGTGTTTTTGTCCAATGTATTTCTCTGCCAGGCCTGATTCTATCTTCATAAATCCATCATACAACGCATTCTAATCAGATTCTGTTAAAAATCAAACAGTTAATCTTCTGTTGGAATACCACAGCCGGACGCCTGTTATGCACGCTTTCAGTCAGTTCTGATAGCTCTTGAACCTCGAATTTCCAATTCGGACTCGTCAATCACGTCCAATTAAGGGCCCAGATGCTAGGTTAGCTAGCGAGCTCATCTTATAATTATCAAAAGCAAACTTCAAAAATTTTGGGGCTTTATCAATGACATTCAAGAGTAACTATGACGACGTTCGTGTTGAAGTTCTTACTCTGACTGTGCGAGAAAAGATGATGATGGATATCATGTCAATGACTGACTGCCCGATATTTCGGGCCAATAAACTAGCGCAGAGTCTAACTAGCAGGGATCTTATAATCCCTGGAGCGAGATTTTACCCCTCTGTAATAAGTAGACAGGGATAGTGATGATGATGATATCTGCAAGGAATGATTAAATATAGTATTTCACGTTGGGTTTAGGCTGATCAGATAATGGAGAAATGAATGCCAAAAGGGCCGGCCGGGGTGGGGAAGGACTATTTACTTTTTTTCTCTTTCCGCAAGGGAAAGAGGGGGCTAGACAGATCTTGAACTTTTTCGCAGCAGTTTACAGTTGCATCTCTATCTTTGTCTCTGGCAAATTAAGCAAGCAGTCAATTGTGCACACACGTCAATCTCCCGTCCGTCTAAAGAAAGTAGCCCTTCATATACAGCAGCTTCATGGATCGCTTGTTCACTCTGTTACTCGACGATACTATCGAAGCGAAGAGAAAGAATACGATGAAATAAAAAAATACACTCCTGAGAATCTCTCCCTCCGTTGTTCTTATTTAAAAGACGGGGAAGCAATTTAGTTGACCTCAATTGTTCATATATGTTACTACCACCTTTGTATCTCAAACCTGAGTCATAACAGGGCTTAGAGGATGATTTCACACTATTTTGCTTCACCGTCCCTCATGAAGTATAAAAGGACAGGTAGTGGAGCTCAGTGCCGGTCTTTTCTTCATATTTTGTTTTCGTTTCCGGAAAGTTCGTTGTTGCTCGCAAACCTGAAGAAAAAGAAGAAGAAAAAATATAATAATATCAAGCAAGGATGCATGAATGGGTATTTTTAGAAAATCTTGCTTAACTGTAAATATCATCATCCGAGCTCGCTGGCTTGTTGACCCGGTGACGTTGGTTCTAAAAATAGGTAATTAATCAAATAATTGATTTGTGTTTCCAAATGATGATGATGATCACGTCAATGACGTAAGAGCTGATTGAGATGATATTACACGCTTACATTGCCGTCGTTTTCAATTTGGAAAGAGAAACGCGGATAGACGCGCACAGAGACTCGGCGACTCGGGGCGGGCCCTTTAAAATTTTATGCACAAACGTGCGGCGGGGAAGCCTTTTTATTTAGTGAATTGTGTAAACATAATTGCCGATTTACCCTGACTTCCTTTTTCCCATAAAGTGCGTGCGTACGTGCGTGCAAGCGGGGGTGGCTCATAATAATTTATACAGTCTATGATTAATATGCCGACGCACAACAGCAGAATCGCACAACAGCAGAATATTTTATTTTCCTTTACGCGCACTCATGCATAATCAGCGAATAATTATGCACTTGACCCTGTTCCCCGTCGCTCCTCCTTTCAGATTCCGTTTTCAATTCAAAAAACAACCACAACTCGTGGAAAAACGGGATAATATGGAGATGAGTCGTCTGCGCCGCGAGTAGTGAGTAAGTGTGCTAATTCAAATTTCGACATGGGAATTTCAAATCATGGCAACGAGTCTTTCTACGCAAGCGGGTTTCCTTGTAATAGTTTTTAAATGCGTGCATAATATTTAATATAGCTCTTTTCTATTGCTTTGATTTCCTAAAGCTAAGCTTGAAGATCCCGTCCGTATCTATGACTATGATAAACGACCTTTTTTTATTCGAATAAAACTTCAAAAATGGACAATAATAAAGAAAGTTCAATATCTTCAAATGAATAATATACATACACAAAAACAAGCGTCAGCTCTTCTTCGTCCAGATAGATTTGAAGGAAATAGAGCATTAGTGGTAATATCTCTCTCGATCTTTTGAGAAAAAAGAGAGTTTTTCCTCCCACCACGAAGAGCAGCTGCTTTTCTACTTTTGTTTCTGTGTAATTTGGTAGATTTACAGCGACATTGCTTTACTGTTCAAGGTAAATTTCTACACCCGCTCATACAAAATTAGGTCGTCAAATTACCTACCGTGTACCCACCACTTTATCAGCATCTAAATCAAATAATAGCTCAATGATCAGCCGATTAATGCATGGATTTTAACTTACAATTTAATGAGCGGTGGCGGCGGCTACAGTTAAATGCGATGTTATTCAACAATCAGCAATGATTTAGGTCTCCACAGTCTTTTTCTACCGGACGTCTAGAATGGCTTCGCAGGCGGGGAGGGGAGGGGCAGAGTGGAAAGATAGATCAATGGCTTAGCCTCAGATTACTAAGATTCTATCTATTATATTTTAGCGTATAATATATAATATATATATTCCCATCCTGCTATAATATAATGCCACTAAAGCCTAGCAAAGGCCCACCCCACCCTAATCCCTACTCTCAGCCCGAGTCGAGTCGACATGGATGTTTCTAGAAGAATTTAGGACGACGAAAAAAAAAATCTAATTGGATACCAGATAGACTTGATTGATGTAGAATAATCAGCTAGCTAGCTACATCGGCTTGAATCAATCTCGTTTATTTTATCTGAGATCACAATTACAAAATCTGTTCCTTAGAGCCCAACATACATCAAAATAAGAATGGCAGAAACTCCGTTCATGCTGTCTGTCGTTAATTACATCACACACTGGAGCGGGCATTTTTGGCGGTGTGTGCATAAGTAATTTTTTTTTTCCAGGTGGACGGGACGGTGATATATATAAAAATAGGTGTAAACCCATTTCCCCACCTGAATAATGTGGGGGAAAAATAGCAAAAAAAGGAAACAAAACAAACCAGGCTAGAAAGTGACGTATTTGTTTTTTGGGGAAATTTATATCTGTCAGGGTATATATCTATCCCTACAGAAAGCTAAGCCTCATCTGGACTCGCTCCAACTACCCTAGACGTTAGTTAAACCATGTCCATGAATCGCACAAAATATCATCATGACAAAATGTTTTGGGTTTTATAACATGTTCCTCGTCATTTGCGTAAGTCACACCTCTCTCAAGAATGTCGTTTCTGGGCTTTCTAACAGTTATAGAAAGTCTCTTTTAATTTCTCGTTCGTTGCATTTAATTTATGAAAGTAAGCGTAGAGACTAGATTAGACGTCAATGCAGGCAGGCATGCTTAGAAGCCATTGTGTCTCCACTTGAGTAGATATCAAGAGGTTTCTCTTCTAGTACTTGCTCTATTCGCCACAGAAAGATTTACAGGATTGCTAAGAGAAGGCGTCAAAAACCTAGGGATTGATGAAAAGCCGAAAAATAAGTCACTATTTCTCCACAATACGGTGCTAAAAAACCTCATGCCGGAGACTCAACCCCACTTCTTGCATTGATGCCCCGATGTTAGAATTCTGCAAAACCTCGTGCTAATTAAGACGCCCACCAGTGGTCGTTGCATTGATTTTTTGACCAGTTTTGTCCTCAACTAATTAATCTCTCCTCAATTGTCCAATACGTGGAATATTTGAGAAAATAATCCCTAGGCTATTTATTCATCTCTACTCCATGTCAAGCATGAAAGATGATAGAAGAGATATCTCAACTCCTCAAATTGGTCATGGAAACAGGCGAGGCTTCATTTACTGGCCACAAGGAAAGGAAAAAGTCAGACTGGCAGATGTCACAAAGTTTACATAAAATTATTGATCATTGTAGATATTTAATTCATATATATATGCAATCAACAACTAGCATATTTTGTTGCACATAGCAAGATCTGCTGTGATTTGCTAGCAGTCATGTACGTTGGATGTATCTTGCCAGTCCAACGGATTGTCTTCGGATATCACGTCTTCGGATATGCCGTGCTATGTTATATACGTCTAAAACTTATGATTTTTTTTACAGTCATCCCCGTGTGATAATAAGGGTTATCTCATATCTGATCGAGTTTGATAATATTGTGAGTATCTCGTCGGGAGGAAGGATATAAAGTAGATGGATTGCTATATAGATTGACAGCACAAGATTGCTATATTGGAATTAATAACTAACGTCCATATTCCTCCTACCTGATCACTTAAGGAGGCATTATTTTCTTAACTCATAACCATAACACATTTATAAAGTCTTGCACCTAATTAATTACCTCTATGTTCATTTTTATTTGAGTCACGTCTAATTTCAATCCTAATGATCTTTTTAAAAGACTAGTTCTCAGGTAAAGGAAGCACCCTAATGACGTGGATTTTACCACTTGGGTTTCAAGGCCCTTAATTTCAGCACGCTCACTTATACGACAGCTTTTTATAGTATATCACTCGATTTGCATAGCAAGTGCCTTTTTTTTTTTGCAGGCCAAAAACTAATTGAGTATCTCATTCATCTAAATAATATGCATTTTTAACCCCCAAGTAAATTATTCCTTTTACTCCACAACTTTTTCTGTCAACACACACCCTCTCCTAAAAAGGAAAAACTCTTTGAAGTTACAATTTAATCTATGAACACGTTTTCGCCGCTACAAAAGCCTATCTATGCTGTTTAATGCAAGACTTCAGTAGCCTATTTATGAAAAAAAAAAAAATAAAAAAGTAAAAAAAAAGTGAGTTGCCACGAATTCGTGGCAACTTGAGAAACATAAGTCCTTCCTTTTGCTACAAATCGCGTCTCTAGTTCTCGACTGGCTGGCAACTGGTTTTTGGTTGAAATAGTCAGTCACAATCATGGACCGTAAGAGTCAGTCCCATCTTGTGTTTTGGAAGCGAAAGGATAGAACGAGATGCGTCATACATAGGCTGATGGCTGGTTTGGAAAGAAAAAAAAAATTTATCATTAATTGAATTGGAGCCTAGCCAATCAGATATCATCATCGGAGACATCTCAAAATAGATTTTCGCTTAACATTGGATTCGCTTAAAACTACTGTTGTGTCAGAAATTAATAATCGGACGAAGCTTAATAACTTCAATTACGTCATTTTCTGTAGCAGTCTCTCTCTCTTTATTCAGTATCGACGGAGTCACCGAAGCAATGCGTAGGCGTCTTTTCTTTCTATTATCAGGGAAATACAACAGCCTGATGAAAGCCTCTTGATACTTCCTATAGTTCTATTTTTGTCTATTTTTATTTTCATAATACTTTATGTCGTAATATGTTACAATCTAGAGAGGAGGTTGGCCCGGAATGACGGCTTGAGAAACTCGTTGAAAAGACTCAAGAAATGATGTCACGAACCTAACATATAGAAAAAATCCGAGAGAAATTCTTCTCTAATCTTTTAGATCTTCGCTTCAAGATGATCATCTTCTGGTATGTAGATCTAGGTATAGTATGAATAAGACGTTTCTAATAGGTGAAACAACTGATTCGCGATCTTTCTCCTGCCAAATTGCATTTCAAAATAGATTAGTACTGGAGAGTCAGAATCCTTAATTGAGGCGTTTGGTTCCATTGGAGACAGGAAAAGCTCAAAAATGGCTGGCTGGCTGGCTTACTTCCCTCTGAAGTCTTGCTACTATTAGCTTTTTATAAATATTGGAAGCTGGAGCGGGAGAAAAGGTTTTCATTATGAAGCGGAAGTCCATCAAATAAGCAGCAGGTAGACGCGCTTCCAAAACCTTTTATTTATCCATTCGATGCAATCAAGACCCTGACGTACTCTTTTTAGATTGATTTCATATACAAGACAGACAAATCGCTGAGCAACATATTCATTTAAGATTAGAACTATATGATTGATAGAAGAAAAATAGTGTTTAGCATGCTGCTTTCTACTACATGTTACTAGTTGAAATGCTATAGATGGGAATTTCACCGTTGCAATCTGCTTTGGTCAGGAGGATGAGGAAAATTACACCTCTGCTGTTCGCCGTATCCACGAAATCTAAATTGCGAGTTATTGTGGCTGAGCTTTGGTCCTTAAAGACATCAAAAGAAGAGTGCAAGTTTTGATCTTTGAAATACCTGCACATCGGAACTTGAGGGGGATTAGAATGAGGAAAATACAAGGGTTGAATAAAGAATTTAACTCAAAATGGTATTTTTCGTATATCTATCACATATCAACTTGTTTCTGAGAAATTGATGTGATGATTTGGAGTAGAAGACTTTTTTTCATGTTTTAGCTCCTTAATTGAACGGAAGGGTGGGAAACCTAAATTTCACAAATACTGTTCGGTGGCATATCATATTGCCGTATCTCGTATCTCTCTCTCTGCATATGCAATATTTGACTTTAAAAGTTTTACCGTGAGCTGCAGCAGGAACTGATAGATAGACCTGAGATAATTCGTGCCCGGGGGGGTGAGGGGTGTTTACTTGTTCAAGCTTACCTACTTTCCGAGACCGCTCTTCCGCTACATTAGCAAGTAGCGTCTTTATCGGAGGTTGTAGAGCTAGCTACCTTTTATCACTTTTACATGCATTTCGTAACTAAATGTATTCAGTGCAGTTTTTTGGTTTTTTTATTAGCATAATTCATCAATTACATACAGCAGGAAAGTTCAATCACCCTTGAAAAATATCATGTACCTACCTAATTGGCATGGAAGATTTGCGCTTCCTTAATAGCAAAGCATATTAATTAGATATTGGCCCGTAGGAATTTTGTCTTTCCTTCTCGGAACTATCTCTTGTGGAATATATATTCCCGGTCGCTCTAGTGCAGATTCTATATCAGATGTTCAGCGATATTGATTGGCTTGGGCTGGGGTAAAGGCCAATCAAAGCAATAATATAATTGTATCAACTAATTTTAGCTCTCCCAAACGTAGATCGGGCTTGTGGTTTAGTGGTATAATACTCCCTTAGCAATTTCAAAGATTCGAAATTGGGAGTGGTCCGGGGTTCGATTCCCCGCAAGTCCAGATTGAAAAGCTCACCGTGAGCGCATTCATTTTGTCAACAAAGTAGACATAATTTCTTTTTATAGAAAGATAATTGACTGTATGTAATCAGTGGCTAAAGTTGGCTCGACTTTAGCCCACTGATTACAGACAACTATATCGTAGTTTTTCCGCTCCACCTCCTTCCTTGACCTTCGGTAAAAAGGTGGGGTAGGTGTTCGCTATCTGCTAAATTTCGCCAATATACATTCACAAACTGAAGATCCAAACAGAATAACCCATTTTACTGTAGTCACCATTCATTATCATGAATCAAAATTTATAAATTTACTTCTTGATACCCGAGCTTTGTCATGTTAGAATTTTTGTTAAAGTGATCTGATAGTGTATTGACTGGTGTAGATGAGAATTTAGTTTAGTTTAGTTTAGTTTATATTTTATCGTGTCGGCTTTAGCCAGCGTTGATTGTACATGACACGTATGGAAGACATCTAGAATACATGGCCCTCCAAACTACAGCAATGCCCATCCGGTGTCTAGTTTCTCCCAATACACCATCCAGATGCTAGTTACATTAGGTCGAATGAGTAGGAACGTAACGTATTCACTATGACCCCAAAGGCCACAGACTGAGGGAGAACCTAAGAAGGAAACCCAGTGGGAAAAACTCGTCAGGAGAAAACCTCAGTCATTCCTCCCGCACTCTTTTTCGACGAGCAGCCGCAGTCCCCCTCCAATAAGCCATACAGGAATCCAACCTGTCACTCCTAGAAAGTCCAACCAGCACCTGACCACTTGCGCCACCAGCTTATTTTCATTCGGGTTTGTGTATTTGGAAGTGCAGAGCCCTTCACTCTGACTTCCTGGGACAGTCGTTGGGATGCTTCGTAGAGAGGGTGATAGGGGTTTGTGATGTAGAGACGAAGCCGACTGAGTCCCGCAAGAATGAATGGGGATCCTGAAGGGTAGGGTAATTGCCTCTCTGTTTGGCTCCCTTCTATCGAGAGAAAGGGTTCCCAGGCGCCACCACGTGGAGGTGCAAAGTAAGACTTGACGCCCCAGAACCTGGATTTAGGTGTACAAAGAAAAGATTTAGATTTCATAATCTTGACATCTACAGGAACTGCAACGGCTCAACAGGCTTGTTAGAACTTTAGAAGAGAAGACAAAATATCACAGCCTGATTAATTTACGTTAATTAAATAAAATAAATTTTTACTTCATTTTTTTTTTTCATTCAAAAGAAGAGGAAAAAAAATTAATTAATTTACAATAAGTAATTAGAAAAATGCTTGAGAGTAGTGATAAATATCGCATCTCAATGTTAAGTTAAGACGCGATAGCCATGAGGTTTGGTTCCAGGATATGGTTTTAAAGCTCTGAGGCAAAGAACTACTCTATATCATCGAAACATCGTTAAAAAATTTTGCTAGATTGAGAAAATTGGAGGCCAAACCGGCCACTGGAAACATCAGCTCTGAGTCGCCACCGGATTCCAAGATCGACTACCTGACCTCAAAGTTCGACGAATTGGGCGTTGTTTATAACCGTTAAAAGAAGAGAAACTATGAGTGGGATCAAGCGAGAGCATTTCATGTTATTAGTACTTCAATAGGAGAAGATGATAAGGTATCAAGAGGGGAGTTTGAAAATGATGTTAGAGGATTTTGGAGATTTCTAAAAGAAAAGTACCAAAGCACAAGCCAATCAACTACATCACAGTAAATGACCGAGATACAAAATTTTGTTTTTTGTGAGGAAAAGAGCGTTTGTGCTACCTGGGCTACGATTAAAAAATACAGGCGTAAAGCAATATCAGCTAATTCTCAATTGAAATTGGCTTACCCAGACGCGGTACTTTTCCACATCTTTTTCAAGTCACTCTCAAATACTTATAAGCCATTGACACGCGCGTTTGTTGCACTGCTATACGCAGCCTGGGCTACTAAAAGCAGCTTAAAATGGATCAAGAAGATAACGAAGTGCAACGTCTACTAATCCGTATGGCAAGCAATGCTAAGCAGATGGAAATATCATCAGTCTATAACGATACTGGATCGTTGATGAAGGAATCGGGTACTGTATCTTTCAGTGGAAGAAAAAATTGACATGCTAACTGAGCACGACATGGAAATGTGTCATCACGAGAAGACGGCTGAAAACGCCTACGCTGCTAAGCCCAAGGCAAAGATATCTAAGCGTAACCATCGGAATCTTGATTCAGACTCTGAATCTGAGGATCAAATGAAATTTTACTTGTGTAAAGAAAGTCATCCATTTCGATCATGTAAACACGTGAAACTTAATGGCAAACTTCTAAGACGTCATCTTCCAGAAATGAGAAAGAAATTTCGATCTTAAAAGAAACTAAAATCATTTACTCGTGGTAAAAAATCTAAGAAAAATTACGGATATAAAGCTGTCAGCTCCTTTTCTAAAGAAACCTCAGAAACTCTAGATACCTCCTCAGATGAGGAAAGTGATAAGGTTGAAGTTTGCCATCTCTCACAAGTTGATATCAATAAGATTACTCCTTCCTGGCCAGCCGATACAGGTGCTTCCTCTTACATATCTTAAAAAATTTCTCTATTTAGACACATGATTCCTTTCAAGCGTCGACACATTCAGGTCGGAGGGAGAAGTATAGTACTCCGATTACAAAGGAATTGTTGATTTGATGTGCAAGAGTAGGTCTTCAATGACTCTTGAAAACGTTCTTTTTGTGCCAAATCTAGGTACAAATTTACTTTCTGCTAGGCGTCTGTGCGATATGGGGTTTTGTTGGCTGTTTTGATTCAAATAAAATGTATCTCAAGTATAATGAAAAAATTATTCTTAAAGCAAAAATTATCAACGGTCTCTATATCGTGAAACATATCTCAAAAGATTTAAGAGAAAATGCTTTCCCTAGTGTTGATCATGATATGAATAGCCCTCTTGAACAATACGATACTATGCACGACTTCCTAGCACATAACAATAATATCAACTCTCTTAGTCATTTCACTTCAGCCCCTAATAATTTTGATACAGATCTTTATTTGCTTTTTCACAGGCGTTCTGCTCATTTAGGGCCAAAGAAAATAAGCAAACTTCATACTGTGACAACTCTGGAAAGACCTATCAAAGTTCTCAAAGAACTTGGAATTTGCGAAGTATACGCAATCAGCAAGATGAAAAATAAAATTTCAAAAGTACTAGCAGATCATATGGCTTCAAAACTTACCCTCATACAATTTGAGGTTGCTGGACCATTTCCAGAATCACTTTAGGGGAATCGATATTTTCTTTTAATTGTCGAGATTTTTACACGCAAGAATTGGGTACTCGCTCTAAAAGCTAAATGCGATGCTAAGAATGCCCTTAAAGTGGGGAAAAGCATAGTTGAGCTTCAAGTCAATACTAAAATCAAGGCTACAAGATCTGATAATGCACCTTAATTTTTCCAAGCACTCGAATTATGGAAGAATGCCCAAGTCACAGAGTCTCAGTACACAACCATTTTTTCTCCGCATCAAAATGGTCTTGCTGAACGTAACATTTGAGCAGCAGAAGCGAATATGCGAGCAATGTTAAAAGAAGCTAAATTACCAATAGAATTTTGGGATGAAGCAGTCTCAACTGATGTGTATCTCAGAAATAGAACAAACACGGGACCTATTATTGATGGACAGGTCACTAATCCCGAAGGACGAGGAAAGAAATTACTCCGTCAATCGAACATATAAGGGTCTGGGGAAGTAAATGCTATTTTCATGTTATCCCTAAAACAATTCCCGTTGGCCAGCGACATGATAAGCTTGTTAATACCGACAAAGTTGGAGCTTTTGTCGGATAAACTGCTACAGCTAAGCAACTTGGGATTTACTTTTCAGAGCTAGGTTACACATTCAGATCGAGTAGAGTTCTTATTGATGAAAGAGTAAAAGGAGGATCTATTGACCTTAAACTTAGAAAGCCCACGTTTGGACCTCAAGGTACAGCAAATGTGATGCCAAATCCTAAACCCCGAGGAAGACTAAAGAAAGATGCATCTTATAGTAATCAATTTTTACTACCTCAACAAGTGGAAAAAGAAACTCCAGAAATTATTAATACTGTAATCCTGCCTTTGTCAAATATCGAATCTTCACAAAACTCATTACCTCTGTCTTTATCTCTACCAGGATCTTATTCAATTCTGAACTCATCATACCCACAACCTAATTTTGATTCAGTCTTATTAGATAATACACCTGCGGTAATTTCACCTATTTCAGGTTTTTCTAACTCAGATTCTGCACACAAACCAACCTTCTCAACTACAATAAATAAAATTCCAGAGAAAATAAGTCTAAAGTCTGATTCTACTAAATTGACTCATTCTATAGGATCTAGTAAAAATTCACCTGAAAAAAAGACAACTTTGACGCATAAGGAAAATAAAACATCAAAAATCCGTTTCTCTAAAGAGAAGAAGTCTAATCCTTCAACTTCAAACTCAAAGATTGTAAATCAGATTTCAGAAATCCCCGTCCAGCATAAGAAATTAGAGGTTTGGCAGAAACCAGCAGATAAATGAAATTTGGAAGATTCTGATACTGCTGCACAAAGTATAGATTTAAGATCTGAGGACAGTTCACCGATAAATGATAAAGAAGCCAAAGAATTTATGTCTTCCTTAAACCTTGAAAGACCAGAAGCTGATGAGCTATAGCTAAAAGAAGCTTTGCTACCATCCAAAGACTCATGCGAAAACCAAAATGATAAGAACTCGGAATTAATGATTCCTAAATCTCATTTTACTCTCCCTAAGCAACCTGAAAGTGCAGTCAACAGAAATTCCTAGATTTTTCATTAGTTCAAAACGTAAAAGATCATATCTTCCTGAAGAAGATGATGAACGAGTTCATAAAATGGTTAAAGCAATGATGGCAATTTATTTAAATGAATGTGTAAAGAATACCTCTGACGATACAGCAATCAATGCTTTAGGAGCCAAAAGCATCAAAGTACCTAACTCATACCTTGACGCTATTAGTGATTCTGAATACGCAAAGGAGTGGCAAGAAGCAATTCAAGAAGAACTCCGATCAAATGAAGCAAATGAGACATGGAAAGAAGTTTTGGTACCTCCTGATGCTAATCTGGTTTTCGATGAAATGGGGTTTTTTTTCAGTAAAATCAACTGTTGAAGGACTATCTAAGGCAAGGCTTGTGGCAAGAGGTTTTGGCCAGGCTCATGGTATTGATTATGACGAAAGATTTGCACCAACAGTAAGGATGGATTATTCCTTGGAATTGTCGCAATGGAGAATCTCGAGTGTTGGCATTTTGACATTAAGAAAACACCTTCACTGAATCTAAACTGAAAGAAAAAGTTTTTTTTCAAACCACCTTCTGGCATCAATGTTCAACCTGGGTATGTCCTCCAAGTTTTACGCAGCCTGTATGGTCTCAAGCAGGCAGCTCGTGACTGGCACCAGTTAGTAAAAGCAGAGTTAATTAAATGGCAATTTATACAAAGTCCTGCTGAACCATGTCTGTTCGTAAATAATAATACAGGTATAATCTTACTAGTTTTTGTTAGTGATATAGCCGCTACGGCCGTTTCAAAAGCTCAATTGTAATCATTTTTCGAAAAACTCTCAGCTCGTTTTAACGCCAACAACTAACAACGAGATTCGGAAGGCCGAATCTGTGAAATCTCTCCATTAATTCGATTTACAGAATCATTTAGAAATGTTAGAATAGCCCTGTCGAAAAAGATTGATGAATCTAATGAATGGATTTGACTGAATGGATATACAAATTTGCGAAATGTCTCCTGATCTACCTTTCACTGAATCCAATCAATCTGTAAAAGGTGATTAGGTTTAGCTTTCTTTGCACTTTCGGCATACTTTATAATGAACTACATAAACGTTGACAAAGTTCTATCCTTCAAGACTAACAACCAAAGTTTCTCCATCTATTTGCTAATTCCTACCAGATTGGGAACATAAATCAATGGATTTCTGTAGTTTTAACACAAGATAAGCACGAATGTGATATTATGCTTTTTACAAGCAGATTTACATAAGCAACCAATTTCGATCCGCTGGCACAAACAGTTTCCTCTCGAGATTTGACAACTCTCAATATTTACTATGATTATATATGATTTGGTCTTCTTCTAACAAAGCTTTCCAACCATGGGCCTCAGTTCATCTCTGCTTTCTGGAATAAGTCTAATAAAATACTAGGCACAAACGAGAAGCTTTATACGGCCAAAAATGCTCAAACAGTTGATTAGACAGAGATCTGTAACCAGTACTTACAGAGAAGTCTAAGGCCATTCTTAATTTACTACCAAAGTAACAGGTCTGAACTTCTCCCGATGATGGACTATGTCCAGTTGATATTACCCCAGTCTTCACTTGGAAGATTGTCGCCATTTGAAGTAGTGCATAGCTATCCAGTACGTACGACTTGGGACTGGAACTTGAAGGATGATTCTTTCGTTTTAGAAGCTTTAGCTTTTGTTAACAGTCGACCCACATAATTACAACATTTATATCAGCAAAAGAAATTATGTAATTGTTTATTTAACGCTCGGTTATTATTATCCATGTAAAATAGTTTCTTTTTCTTTATGGAGTTTTAGTGATGTGTGTTAAAAAGTGTGATTCTGTCGGCTGATGGATTCTGAGATGATTGTGTCGATAATATAAAAGATAAAATACGAGCTTATCAAAAACCTAGATCTCAATATTAGGAAGCTAACTCTATAGCCCTAATTGAATAGATTAATATATGTCTAGAGAAAGAGCTAGGCGCTTTATCTTTAACAGCTTTAATGTATTCAAAAGCCTGCCTTACCGATGTTCCTCCACCTGAAAAGATAATGAAGAAGACGCTCAAAAAATGAATAAATAACAATATGACGCATTGTCTTCAGCGGAATTTTACTTTCTCCAAGCTCAATCTAGAACGGCTAATAAGACAAATGTACATCGCCGATCAATCAACTTTCATGTTGGTGATTGTGTTTGTCTTCATATGCGAGACTTTCGGATACAACGCCCGATAAAAATATTAGATTTTACAACAAATGGTAAATTTTCTGATAATCAGTAAAATAAGAAATAGATCTAGGCTGGCGCTACCTACAAGTATAAAGTTCATAATTCTTTCTTACCAGAAAAGCTTAAAGCATCGCCTTGCTTCTTTCAGTCCTTTACCAGGCCAAATTTATGAGTCTTTACCCTTGAATAAAACTGGAGATGATGAATGGGAAATTGAGGAAGTATTGGCCAGCCATGTCATTAAACAATGCCTGGATTATCGTGTAGCATGGTTAAATAAAGACGTTAATCCGGACTGGAAACCAGCTTCTGATTTGAAATACGCTCCTCATAAAATCAAAGAATTTCACCTACAAAATCCTAATTAACGGGGACCTACGGCCTTTCTTCTGCAATAGATAGAAATTGGAAAAAAGGGGAAGATAATTATGACCAACTTGATAGTGATAAGGAAATATTAAAACGCTTGTGGGCGAGCTTCTTTTGGGGATGGATAGTGATGTGAGAACCGTGTCGTATCGACGCTACAAAGATCCCTAATAGTTCCAGAATTGTTCCTTCGGTTAGCCAAAGAAAATAACGGCGTATGGCGGAATCGGTCGGTGAACTTATTCCTGGAATGTAACAAAGTAGCGATTGGTCGGCATTTGAGCTGTTAATTTACGTTATCACGTACATAAACATTTCTCGTTTTCTCTTCGTTCTTTACTTGTAAATTCTAGGTTAATAATTTAATCCTCTTTAACTACAGTTCGTGGCAGTGGCGATTGAGGCCAAAAACAGACCTTGAATCATTCGGTTAAATTCAAAAGCCGGAGTAAGAAAGTGAGGGTTTAGCGGTTTGATGCTACTGTATCTTTATCATCCTTATCCTTAGGAGCCGACCGGTGCTTGGTCCACTTGATGCTCACTCATTCTATTCTTGAACCAAATTCTGCACAACCAATTTATTTGTATCGTTCACTTTGTTTCACTAGCGCTCATGTAATGAATCCCTCTTACATAGGACAGCATTTACTATGTAGATTAGCCATATTTAGATCCTGCAAATGGCCTCCCCGCAATACATGTGTCTGAAACTCTAGTCTTATGTCAGATGTGGGTTAGTTACTGCATGTAAACAATTTGACCGATGAAAATATATAAGACTACATGAAAGGGCTACTTTTATAGTCCACTAATATTTTGCCTACATCTTTCACTACTGGTCAATACTACATCATCTTAAACCTTTAAATTGCTATCAATCCATTTAATTTGAAACCCAGAACAAATCTTAGACACCATGGGGTCGAAAGGAGTTATACCTGAACCAACAGATCGGCCTTTCATTCGACGTCTCTCGTCAATAACTACTACTGAAAGAGAAGTTAAAGAGGGAGGACCAGTTGTTATAGTTCCAGAAAGAATGTTGCGAAACAATCCAAAACAGAATGGCTGTAGCTTTGCAGCTGCAATTGAAACCGCCAGAAAAGAATTGGATGCCATGAATATCGAAGAAGAATGCACATTTTCCTCCGCCTCAAGCTCAAAAAGCTTGCCTAGCTCCCCCACTTTTACAGCCAAGATTTTAACTGCAGATACATTTGCCTTTGCTTTTGATATTGATGGAGTTCTTATTCGAGGGGGGCGTCCTATACCAGAAGCCATTGAAGCAATGAAAGTTTTGAACGGCGAGAACGAGTACGGGGTTAAAGTGTAAGACTTCAATAACCCTTCCAATCTGTATTTGGACTAAATTTGGGATTTAGGCCTTACATCTTCTTAACAAATGGTAATTTATAGCTTACCGTACTCCTAGCAAAACACACACCTTTCCACTGAGAGTACCATAGCCGCTAACAGATGTAGGTGGTGGCAAATCAGAATCTGAGCGATGTATTGATTTATCACGTCAACTCGATATGGAAGTTTCCCCTTCACAGTTCATATGTGGTAAGTAGGAGACCATCCTTAATATTGCGACACTCTAAAAGTTTCTTAGGACACACTCCCATGCGTGAAATGATTGAAAAGTATAACACAGTCCTAGTCGTTGGTGGTGAAGGAGAAAAATGCCGTGAGGTTGCGGAAGAATACGGGTTTCGAGACGTAGTTACTCCTAGTGATATCATTAAATACAATGAAGCTACTACTCCTTTCAGGCGATTAACCAACGAAGAAAGAGCTAGATCTAGAAAACGAGACTTCTCAAAGACAAAAATTGAAGCTATTTTGTAAGTCCTAATTTCGATTATTTGCCTAAAACTTAGCCGGACTATTGAGCTAAGTAAACAAAGCATATTTGCCGACAGCCGTGATTGGGCATCGGACATTCAAATCATATTAGATTTAGCTATGTCCAAAGGGGGTTATATTGGCACCTTGTCGGAAAAATTCAATGAAGGTCCACCTATTTATTTCTCACATAATGACATTGTTTGGTCTGCTGCTCATGACAATGTACGATTAGGTATGGGAGCTCTTCGGAAAATGGTTGAGATGTTATTCACAGATCTCACCAAAGGCAAAGAGCTTGAAACTATTGCTTTCGGGAAGCCTCAGATTGGCACATTTCAGTTTGCAACTCGGCTATTACAACAATGGCGTAAGGAAGAATACGGTATTAATCGAGCTCCAGAGACTGTTTACTTCGTCGGGGATACACCTGAAAGTGATATTAGAGGGACAAATGATTACAATGAGAAGGCTAGGAATGAATGGTACTCAATCTTAGTCAACACTGGCGTTTACCAGCCAGGGACTGAGCCAGTATGTAAGCCTAGGGTAAATGTGGGCACCGTTTTAGACGCTGTCAACTATGGTATAAGACGTGAAATGGAGCGAAAATTGGAAAAATTGGACAATATTCATGAAACCTAACGTGAAAAAAGGCTGGTTTTGTATGTGCTTCACTTTTCATTATGTAGTTGCTTTTTTGGGCCCCATTTATGTTGGAGTTTGAGGTTATTGGCGTATAAACATATACAAAAAAAGTTTTCACTGCCATTGTCAAAATTTCATATTCGTATTTTTTTGGGAGGTTAGGTATACACAGTAGGAGTAGTGACTGTTTACTAATAAAAATATTTCATCTTGCTTTTATTGTTTTGAAGAAAATTGTATGACGAAGACTGTATTTAATGAAGTTGTTGAATCTTTGTAATTATAAGGGAAATGTTATTTGCCCACCTCAAGAAAATTAACTTCCCCCCCCCCCCCCCACTTTGCACAATTCTAGGACATGGGACACCTGAATCTTTAATTAGTCTTTAAAATTTTCGGACCAATCAAAACTCTAAAATCCTTACTATTTGTCTACTACTTCATAAAATCCACTCACAGTACATAACTTATTTGCCACCCCTACCCACTACCTACCCCACATTTCACAACTCAGAACCAGCTTCATAATAAATGGGATATTCATTTCTTTGCCAGGATGAACTGATTTAGTAAACATCTAATTCGATCAGACTCAATCAGATTCAATTGGATTCAGTTGTGATATAAGTGAGCAAGAA
>PEDP01000052.1:0-49948 GCA_002918395.1 Erysiphe pulchra
GTTGTCTTTTTTTTTTTTTAAAAGAAAAAAAAAAAAAAAAAAAAAAAAGCGCTTGACCCTGGCTTGTCAGTCCAGCAGAAAGGGACCTACCTGCCTGCTTGCCGCCGCCACTGTGCATCACTGATATCCTTTCTTTCTTTCTGTTGATTTTTTTCAAATAAATTATTCCAGAAGAAAGCCACCATCAGCCTCTATTGCTGATTGATTGATCAACAGGAGTTTTTTAATTCTAGTTATTTTTTACTATGTTCAATCCTTCCTTCCCAACAGATGGTTAATTGATATGTGTATGGTATGATGTACATTGAATGTATGTCTCTTGATGCCCGCATTCATTCATAACACCGCTGCTGCTATTTGGGTCTCTAGAAAATGGTGGTTGTGTAATAAGTACATGAGCCAGTCACGACTGACTCATGATGCTACTTCTTTCTATGTGTTTTGGAATTATTACTGCTATCCGGGATGGATTTGATGGTTTTCAAAAGGAGCTAATTTGAAGACACTATGATCTTTTTTGTCAAGTATATCGTCAGTAAGAACGACAACGATGTTAATAATAGTAACAAAATAGTCCTACAACATAGCTAGAAGAAAGCTATTTCTCATAATCTTAATTTCAGTAATTGACTGTTACGTGTCTCTATTATTTCAGGATCTGTAGAGGCTTTTCTCTAATTTGATATATAAGATATGATAATCTTTATTTCTCGACGAAAGATCAGACAGAGAACGCTTTTGAAGGAAGTCTTATGTGAGCAAACTAACTTGTCATTATCAAATCAAATGCATCAAGTTCTCACAAACTTCAACTGTTGAGCACTGTTTACATAATATTCACAATTACTTGGAAATCACTTTACGAGTCATCTTTTTGATTTAATTATTTATTTAGTTTTGTCTTATAAATTTTCATTTCCGATTCAATATTGACTCTTCTTTACATTAGGTATGTAAAATCCGCTTTGGAGAGTATAGAAAACAGCCATGTGTCATTCAGATCGAAAATCAAAAAAACCACGAGGCTTGAATGAAACTGGATATCTTTATTTACGTAACTTCATGCTTTTGGATTAATGAATGGCTAACTAAAGCTTGGTTAATCGCTTCAAGAGGATTTATCTCTCTCTGCTGCCTGCCCCCTCCTTACTCAAAACTATTAAACGCTCTTTTTCACAGTCAAAGAAGAAGAATCCTAAATTTTATAACTTTAATATTCAATATTGAAAATTTAATAACTAGATTTGATTTTTATACAAAGTTCCAAAATGCGGGAAAAAAAAGAAGTCATTTTGGACCAAGTTGAAAGGAGATTTTTTTTGTCTCATACATAAGCCCAAATTGAGCAGCTATCACGCTGGTTTAATCAAATCCTATAGATCTTCCTAAGATCAGCCAGTCAGTTTACTATCTGAGAATATACTTTTGAGTTGTTGTTTGTTGCCAACAACAATAAAACAGGGGAAAACGAGACTAATCAATGTCAATTGAATTAAAACAGTTTGTCATAACAAACGATAAATCTAAAATCAATGTAATGTCTCCAAAAAACTATGACAGAAATTCATTAAGTTCGCCTCTGAAAGAATCGCAATCAAGGAACTTGTTTAGTGTTTACTTCAATGTTAATTTGATAAATAAACGCCAGGCCAGTCTGTCTCTGAGACGTACGAATAATAATACATAATGTACAATCTTTGCTTCTCTACTTTAGTGTAGTATTTACCTTGTGTTGCCTGCGATTTTTCCAGCACAATCAATCGTCAAGTCGTATTAGAATGAGTAGGAAGGTATCCATTATCATTATTAAACCTTGTAAGAAAACCACAGCCATCTTTGTTTCTCGAAGAGAATCAAAATCTCACATATATAAGCCAAAGATAACTCTAACCTTCTACTAAGTGCAACATCTAATCAGTATTTGATCGCCAATGTCCGTACAATAGCTTAGCCGATTTGATTGAACTTGGAATTAGCCGATTGTTTATAAATACATGCAACACATATTTCAGTCGTTTTTTCTATTTGCTGCGAATGAAATGTGTATCTATAAATAATCAATCGCATATGGGGGAGTCAAGAAAAGGGGGTTGGTGGGTTACTTTACTTAAGCCACTCTTTCATCAAGAAGATTTCCATCAACTTCATGACCCACCTTTCTGGCAGCAAATATCAGCCACTTCATCTCATAGTGATTATAGATCTTCTCAATAAACAAGATAGATACTCATTGAAGCCGAGACATCCATATGTGCTGAAGCTTGTGTTGAGAGATATTTCCTCACGATAAAATTTTTTGTTTCAGCGGCTTACTCGAAGCTGTTACATCAAGTAGAGGAAGTTTATGGTAGAGATAGTCGGAGTTAGGCAAAGACTCTCAACGACTTTCCATCCACAAGCAAGTTGATGTTCAAGAAAAATAAGCAAGCAAGCAAGACCCTTCCTTGTGCATATGCCATACCTTTGCTGGGGATGGAATGGAGAATAATTGGCCAGACGTACTCTAATTACAGCTCAATTGGCCTTACATTATTAAGGTCCAATGCTTTCTTCCTCAATCACGGATATATCAATCATATTTGCCAAGATTGACAAATTCGTTCAGCCATAGATAGATCCCTTGGAACCATGAGACTGGACAGCCAACAAAATCTCAGTGGAAGTAAGAGCCTTTTTAGATAAAAACGGCGGTCTCAATGTGGTATTTGATACTCATAATCACCCTCAACCAGATTTTCAGATTTGGTCCAAAGATGTTCCATATATCTGTAAATGTCCATCCTGAAAATGTGCAGCTGAAATATCAAGCCTCACCAGAGCGAGCTTGCTTCCAAAGTGGTAAGATTTCCATCTCTAACATTCTCAACGCCCATAAATGTAGATAGAGATATAATTATAGATAGCATTTATACAAATGAATCAGAAAAGAGGAACATTAGCCGATTTTAGAATTTAGCTATGCCATTCACCAAGGAATTGGCTGACGATTGAGGATATTGCAAAGAAGAAAGAGACCTGCCTGTCTCTGGATAAGGGTAGCTTTTTGTCCTCGTTAATTTGATTTAAGCCAAGGCCAGTCTGTTAATTTTATTGTATTATCCATCGCGATCCTTTCGTCATTTTTCCAATTTGGTACCAATTAACTGTACCTTTTTTTTGTTACAATTCCTTCGCTGAGGCACAATCCTTCAGTGCACCGTTTTTTTGAGTACAAATATCTATTTACTTCTTCCATGTAGTGCGGACTTCAAGCTTCCAACAAGTATTATCACTCTTGCCGTGATCATTATTACACAATAGGACGTCCCATTTTCAATAAGTTATAAAGGTAGAAGTGATAGGAATTGGATTAACTGCTCTAAAATTCCAGTATGGCTGAACTTATATGTCTTTTGTATCATCCCTGAATTCACAAAATAGACTAGGGTTAGTGTAATCACTGATTTGATTACTCATACCAATCTAGTAAGATGGGAAAGAAAGAGAGAAGGACAAAAGGGAAGCGTATACAGTGACGTTGCGAGCGTGGCAACAGCAGTACCTGACATTATTCTCGTACATGTTAGATCTTGTACAGGATGAAAAGGATTCTTTTTTTTTTTCCAAAAAAATATGTTTCATCTTGTTGTGTTGTTGAGTAACTGAGATATAAAGATACAAAATCGTAGTTTTAATTGCCGCTCGCTTGCTTGGGAAGCACGATGTGGTTAGTTTTTTTTAGACAAATAGCCTAATTTCACTTCGTCTTCATCACTAAACCATTTGTTCCTCTTTGTATACATTTACATGAAACGATTTTAATAGGTCACTTAGAAAAAACATATATATATATATTTAATTTTCGCTACGCTGATCGATCAAGGCTTGAAACAACATTCAGCGCGTAAAAAAAAATAAAACCAGTTTCCAACACCAGCGAAACTTGTCCACCATTAACACACATCTGAGTTTAGGGAAATAGATTCTAGGATTTCAGAAACCAGATTAACCAAACGAAATGGAATCTTTAATCTCACAAGTCCCGTGTCTAAATGTGCTTTGCCCTCCGTAATTACCCATGATCCCTTGCTTGGGGCGTAAGATCTTGCAGGAGTTGTTTCCTGAAGTTTCAAAAGAAACGACGCCGCCAATTGGGTTTTCAATGTTGGTTACAACAACCGAATAAATGCCTGAATTATTCTACTTAAAAAAAAGGAGCAAAAAGAGATCTTTTGTCACGAATATGAAAAGGATTAAGAGCACGCAGCACCTCAAAAGAGAAAAAAAATATGCATTGAACACATTTTTGTTCAGAATTCATTCTGGGGAGTTTGTGAAATATCCCATGTGTCTTTGGATCAAGGAGGTCAACTAAAGTCTAGTCAACCGCTCCATGAGGATGTTTCTGGTAGCAAGCATTGGCAGAAAGATCTGGTACAACTCAAAAAGCACTCTTTCACAATTAAAATACCGTGCTGTTTAAATACAGAGGGATTAACTAAGTTTTTCACGCTATGAATAAAATGAACAGTATCGCTTTTGAACCAACCCCTGTTTTGAAAAACATAGCGCCGAGATTGTCACTTATAGGAGATATGTTATTTTGATGAACAATAATTTCGTATTCACCTGGTGGATCTATTTTTTCTGCTTTCAAAATTAGAGTCGGAATTAGGTAAAGTATGAGAAAATTAAACTTGAAAATCTTTTTTTCACTTTTACTTACTGACTGAAATAACAATATTCCATCAGCATTGATTGGATATACTCGAGTACCAGAATTAGGACTAGAAGAATTCTTGTCGATCTAGTGTTTTTTTTTTCAACTAAAGTTCAGTGATGGTTTTGTTAAATAGAATGAACCACTGAATTCATTACAAGATTCTTGTTAACTTTTTAAACCCAATTGAACATCAATACGTGCCAAGGGACCGCATCTTGGTGTATTTTCGATACGGGAAAAACTCTGATTTGATGTCCTTCGAACGGGGTAAAAGAACTAGGGGACTACAATTTACTTTAAATTTTTTTTTTATGGAAATTGCCTGGACCAGAATGAAAAAGACAGTATTCCAATAGGACAAAAAGAAAAAAAAAAAGCAGCATAGTAAAAAAGGAATCTCTTTCAAATCTTTGTCCTATGAGCTATAATAACCTTAAATATTTGACCCATTGTAGCTCTGGTAGCCTCAACTCTATTGAAGCGATCTTTTGGGTTAATCTGGACTTGATTTCTAGCTCGTTTTTTCTTTAACATATCTTTTTGACGGCTAGTTTACTGGAGTTCGAGTAATAGTTGCGCTTTCCTAGTATTTCTCTTAGCATTTTTCTTACCCGCAATTTTAAGCAACGCCCTGGCATTTCGAAAAAGATTTTCTGTCTGAATAAGCTTTTAGAAAGCAATATATAGGGCTTAGGAGCTCTTGGGTATACTAAAGAATCCAGGGATTTTTTTTTAAAATTTTCCGAGAATTAGGAAATGATTAGTCGGCCAGATACATATGAAGATTGTTGTTCAAGTTCTGGGTTGTATAGACAAAGATCAATAGCCTACCAACCTGTCCGGATTACTCGCTGTGACATTCTTTCTTCTCTTGGCTTATGATATAGATTGATGAAGTGCTCCTTCTTTACAGGTGCATCATCATCAAGTATACAAAGATCCCGAATTCGATTTAAGTATTTTGACTTGTCTACCGAAAATGGGGCTAGATACAGGAAACGTATCTTGCACTGCTTGTAGGACCACGTAAACTCAACTCGAATTTGGGAGCCCTAGCCATCAGAATAAGAGATCAATGCCGACTTGTTGAGGAATGGTATTTGGAATAAATATTTTCTTTCACCAGTCCAGTCCAATAGAATTTGGTCTATCCATTCTCCGATATCGTATATAGCCAATCAGGTATATATTCAACTGAATACCATATTGGTCGAAGATATCAGCCCTTAAATATGACTAGGCACTTAAGCTTGACTCCAGTGGCCGATACACTCTCAATTACTGAGACCCGCTCCCGATTTTCAGCTTTAACAGAAGCCTTTTCTTTTGATGTGCAGGAAACTTCCTGTGAGTTTGTGCACACGCCTAAGGCAATACTCTTCTCATCTATACATAAATAGTCACAAAATTATATTTTCAATTTAACATCTAACTATAGATGCAACCTGTGGATTCCGTTTAAGGAAAATGATAACCCAATTTTTTGTCACCACTGATGTAAAGGATTTAGGTAGCCGCCAAATCTCGCGGTTGAGGGTAAGAAGGCAAGTTGTACGCGGAAATCTTCTTGGATTACACATTCTACTAAGTAAGAATCCTTCTTGCTCGGGTATTAATCACTTCTGATTTGAGTAAGCTATATTTTTTTGGTTAGTTGATCCTGTCGCTATGCTCTTGTCCTCTTGATGTGGATGGATTCAGGAACACCACACAGCAGCAGCAGCCTTCAATAGGATCGTAAAAAAAAAAAAATCCAAAGTTAAGAAATTCTAACAGCTTTTGGACAACAAGCTCTCTTTGGAGGTTCATTTTGAATACATGATGTGGAAAATAGAGAGTATTTAGTAATGATCAACTACTTTGCGTGGTTGCGCGCATATCAGGTGCCTCAGACTAACAATTTTCCTCAAAAATAATCTCAATATCTTCTCCCATGTCTTTTTAACATTCTTGGTCTTAAGATTTGAAAAAGTCTCAAATAATGAATTTTTGAAAAGTAATTTCAAGAGTACCATTTATTTCCCCCCCGTAGATCAACTAGCTCGCAAGATAAGAACCGACCCGACCCGACCCGTATAGATCAAAGAAAGGGTTTTTATAATCTTCGTGCGCTAACTTGGGTTACAAAGTAGTATGAAAAAATGCACGAAAAAAAAAAAAAGGATGTGAGCAGAAGATAGGTACATACACGCAGAAGTGAGAGGAACCCCCCAAGAAAAAAGGACATCTAGAATAATGAG
The DNA here is from genome assembly GCA_002918395.1 of Erysiphe pulchra. Lineage (NCBI taxonomy): Eukaryota > Fungi > Ascomycota > Leotiomycetes > Helotiales > Erysiphaceae > Erysiphe > Erysiphe pulchra. Next base: position 6,943 of record PEDP01000052.1, read on the forward strand.
TCTCTGAAATGGGGGGGGCATTCATTCTTTTTTTTTTTGGAACAATTTCAATTTACGGACATATATATTTTGAAGTTCACAGCAAATTCCAAAGTCGCATTAGCAAAATTCTCTCTCTCTATGTCACATACATCTATTTTATTTTATTTTTTATTTTTTATTCATATTCATATTCATATTCATATTCATATTCATATTCATATTCATATTCATATTCATATTCATATTCATATTCATATTCATATTCATATTCATATGAATGTGAATTCTTTCAAGGGCTAATAAAATAAGAAAACAAGAATCCTCGACTGACAAAAAAAATAATCATCCATCTAGACAGAGAAATTCAACTTCTCTTCCCGCACGCGCAAGGAGTATTTTTTTTTTTTTTTTTTTTTCAAAAGCACCAAAACGACTGTTTTAGAGGATATTTGTTCATGTTGTTTGTTGTTCATGATGACTAAATGATTGATTGCATTATGAGGGGAAAGAAAAAAAAAACCCACTGCGTAAGGTAACTAGATTTTCTTTTTCTCTGTTAGGGCTTTTTCAAATTTTATATATAAAAGAATTAAGGATATGGGTAGATTCGTCTTGTTTTTGATAAATAACTGGGTAGCAACTAAAGGACTATCATAACTACAAAGTGTTGCTTTCCTTTGATGAAAAGAAGGACAAGTGAAAAAGCAAAAAGCCAAGGTGTTTTGAAACATTGTTTAAGACCAAAAAATACTAACCTAACTAACTTACTCTCTTAGCTTATTCAAGTGACTACTAGTACTCGTAATAGACGCGTTGCTTGTAAATAAATCAAAACACCAATTTTTGTTTTCTTTCATCTTTTCCCCAAGAGGTTAGTGCACTAACTATATTATGGGAATTAGATATATACACATATCTCTTTTTTTTTTTAATAAATCGTGTTGGCTCTAGATAGTGCCCGCTTAGTTCCTATTCAATAAACTATGACTACTAGACAGGAAAACGAATTGGCTTAGATTACTTTTGATCACTGTGGTGGGCATAACCCATAAATAACTGGGTGCGTGGTAAAAACCCAATGCGAAAAAGAAAATACCGTACGTTATGTAGACTCCTAGGAGAATAGATTCCTACATCACTTATTTGTCTGAGAACCAAAAGTAAAAATAGCTCAGGAAATACAAGAGAACTTTTACTTTTCTTTTCTCTTTTTTTTCAGATAAATAAGTAATATGGGAATCTAGCCTTCTTATAGTCCATTCAGTAATCCACATTGAGAGGGGAAAGAGGTAAAGGGTATAGTATAATTGGAGCTAAAATTGTTTTTTTTTTCCATTTAACTTAAATTCATAAGAGGTTTTATTTTCATAAGAAAGAATTCCAAAAATTAAGAAACATTAAAAAGATCCTTGGGCAAAATACCGCCAAATATTAAGAACTTTCTTTCTTTTCCGTCTTTTTGACTTTTCCAACTTTGAGGATTGAGGAGTTTCTTGATATCAAGCACCAGAGAAATCTCTCGGGATTGAAAATTAAGCAGTAAAAATAGGTTCAAATACTGAAGATAGATTTTCCACTGTTCCCCTCCCCCGCTAAAAAAAGGACTTTGGAGGGTTGTATGAGTAAGGGTAATATAATTAATTAATTAATGTTTGTAACAGAGATATCAAAAGAAGTAGCCGATAAAGAGAGAAGATTCACTTACACTATTATGTCTAGTGTAGATTCCCTCTCGTCTCTTTCTTTCTTTCTTTTTTTCCTTCCTCATCCCTACGGCTAATTTCGGACTTGAAATCTGAAAACTGTTCGAGCAATCCTTCCTTTTGGGTCCATGTTGAAATTCTAGCAGCGTCTTCTGGACGGTTCATCAGAGCTTCGAGTGATCTTATATGCGCTTTTTCAATATGCCACTACTACCCTTTCCCATGTAGGCAGATCATAATCATATACTTTACATTTTGCGGCGGATATCTACATAGATATTCTGAGCTCCTTACTCCTGGCACTATTCTACGCTACAAGTAAGAGTTGAGCCTCATATGCTCTATCCCTAATTTCGTAGCAATACTGCTCTGGGCCTTGCTCAGGTTACGGTGGAGTTCGGGTGATGTCTATAATTCGGTTTTTTTCTCCTGTTGAAAAAAACGGTCAGCTGCTTTCTATATTTCTGGGTCAACAGATGCTTGGTGGTCGAGTGTTGTTCCTGGATAGAATTTTTTCCAATAAATCACCAGCTTTTGGTTTGCCGTGATTTTCCAGCATACTTTTATGCACCTTAAGACTCGTCTGGGGGTTTCCCATTCGGCTATATCTTTACTTATCTTCTTAGCACGTTTATCTTCTCTGCTTATACCGCACAGCGTTATCTTTTCGCATGCTGATAATATTATCAATTGGGTTGGTAAACCTTTTGAAAGCCCTGCACATTGGACTCTTCGTTGCTTCTGATTGATTTCTATTGGCAGAGTAGCAGTTTCGTGTTCCAATGCTCTACTGTTGGTGCATTTAAATACCGCTGTGACCATTTTTGGAAATTTCCTCTGAAAACATCTCAATGGTCTTGCTTTCCTTTCAGGAATTTTACTATTTCTCCCAGCTTCGGCCCATATAGGGAATCCATGTATAAGGGTCAGTCTCAACAGTGTGTTGTATAATAGTGTGGTTTTGTGGAATGGTGCTCCCATGTTGAATGTGCAAGTCAGAAATAATTGTAAAATCTAGGTATATACACACCTTTTTGACTAATTATTGTCTTTTTTTTTGCTTTAATCTTCTATTACTTTTAGAACTATAGTATATGTAATTTATGTAATTGTCACCTTTTTTTTGTTTTTCTTTTTCAACAAAGTTTTGGAATTTGGAAAAGAAAATCTAGCCAGTGATCAAAAACTCATCAAATATGTGACATGAAAAAAATAATATATATGTATATAGGTTTCACAATGATTCATCCAAGGTTATTGGGGTTTTCTACCCGCCCCTTCCCCCCGGGGTAAAACAAAAGAAATATTCACAATGTTTGTACTTTTTAATAACGTGCTTTAGTTGATTTCTCTCTTCTTTTCGACATTGATTGGAAGAAAAAGAAAATAAAAAATACATGAAAAAAAAGCCTTTTTCTATCTCAAAAAGTAAAGGTAATGAGAATTTAAAATTGGGAACAACAATCAAGACAAGAAAGGAAAAGAGATAAAGAATGGCCGACAGTAATTTGATTGATAGTAAAAACAATGTAATAACCTTAACTTTTTATCGCCCATTTTTTAAAGATAGTCCTTAAAAACACAAGTTAATCCTAAGCATGTTAAAATAAAATAAAAAAGCCTAGGGGAAACTCCTGTCACATTCTTTTTTTTATAAAAAACCTTCTGTTGTTGCTGTTTTTATCCCATACCTTGGGAAACCCATTGCTTAATATTTTTGTATCGCATTTTTTAGATAGAAAATAATGAAAATATGATAGAGGAAAAATTCGGTATAGTTTTTAGACTTCATCGTTGTATATGCGCCTTGAGGAAATAAGATGATTCATCGAAGTCGGGAGTAATCAGAATTCGAAACTCAACACGAACACTTTTCATTTTTTGGTTAAACGGAAGAGTGTAGTTCAATCGACCTCGTAAAATAAGGTTGAAATCATGCTTTAATATTTCTCGCCATAAATCGCTCCCATCAGGTATTGTGTTGTTACCAGGATTTACTATTGAAATTTGGCCTGTGGTTGTGCTAGGCATACTCTTAAATGGTGATCCCTCAAAAGTCAAGGGAATATCAAGCGCATAGATGTGCCCCACTTCCAGATTTGTATTTGCTGTAGGATACTCTCTAAGCGGTGGGTATTTCAAAACATTATCTTTGGTTCGAAAGCCATTGTGCCGTCTATCCAGTGGTCGAGATCTCCTAGAGTCTTCAAGGTCTACAGAGAATCTTGATTGTGCGAGGAGAACCAAATCGGTATATTCAATTGTCACTGCCACGAGATTTGGATTTTTCGCTTGAACAACTAAGTCAAAAACAAGGACCCTATCGGATGCATATAAGTTATTTAATGCCAAAATCTCAACATCGACTAGTGGCTGAGTTGTGGCATAGATAAACCCAACTGCACCCGATATCACAACAAGCAGCATTATGCATAAAGCTAAGCAGCCCTTACATCGAGACAGCATAGGTCTACTAGTCTGCTGCTCTACCTGTATAATAGACCCGTTTTGGCGCCGAGGGTGCATTAATTTGATTGGCCGTGCGCTTCTTAGCAAAGGTGTTCGTTCACTCGAATGATGATCTGCATTATAAGAAGAATCCTTTCCAGTGTCTACTACTATTTTATATGAAGTTCTAGGGCTCGTCGCATGTGATGGGCGTCTAGAATTGGAATCCACTAACCTTGACGATGTTACGTTTGAAAAAGTAGATTCATCATCAAAAAGGGAAGGGTGACTATTTCCAGCATGTCGACCCCATCTGCTATTGACATGATGATATTTTGCTGTTCCTTTACCAGTACCTACACTGCTCCGTACTGTGCCTTTCCCAGTTTCTTCACCATTTACATGATCTATACTAGGATTATTATGAGAGTTCGTGAATTTCATGCTTTTCTTCATTACTATGATTTGGTGACCGTCTAAAATATTACGAATTCCATTTCGCTGTTCTGCTTGACTAACCATCGATGTTGTACTAGGTGTTCTTGATTGAAATCGACGCGGCCGTTCGTTTGATTCAGGCGGATTAGATTCGTAGACAAAAGTTTCTTCCGAGTCTGATGAAGTTGCTTCGTCAACAGCACTTGCAACCTTTGCTTCAAAAATGTCTGCTTTGGAAGAGGCTTAGAAGTGATACCTTGTCAGTGAAAAACTCAATGCTAAATAACTAGACTTAAATTCTAATAAATTTTGAAATGTCAAAATCGAAATGGAGATTTATAATTAATATGAGCATTTCACAAAGTACTATGTAAGCAGCTCTTGAGAAAATAGAAAACAGGTACATTTACTAAAAATTCGACAACCATGATATGAAAAACTTCATCAAATAAAATAAGTCGCTTACCTGCGCCCGAAGTAAGAGATGGTGGCCTTCGCACCCCCTTTTTTTTTTCCTTCCTTGGCCGGATAGTCTCATTACTAGGCTTTACACGAAGACTACCAATAATTCCTAACCCAGCTGGACCGACAGATATTTGTGATACAGAGCTGACTGTTTCAGTTTCCACAGTCATATTTTGAGAGAAACCATCGCTGGAAGGCTTTCCCTTACCAATACCAATCGATTTAAAGGACTTTGACGGTGTACCACTTGCGCGTATTACATTATATAAGTTGGATGGTGCTATCCCTGCTTTAGAATCTCCTTTTCCAGCACTTTCATTACCACTCTCATTAGCAGACATAATAATCTGCTTAATGGTCTTAGGAGAGTCAAAATCATCTTGACTTTCTTGATCGATTCCCGATCTTGCTGTTGAGATTTCTTTCTTTTCAAGGTCCCTCTCAAGTCCAGATATAGGGGTGTTCGGTTGACTTAATTCTTGCACTGTTTCTAAAGTAGAGCTCGCTCCACTAACTCCTCTCGCTGGTGTTCTCATCCCAAGAAATGAGGATGAATCTTCAGGGTCGCTATCAATCAGGATTTGCTCTTGTTCATCAGTGAGATTTGCCATCTTTAGAATTTGTAGTGATGACTCGGTGTCATTATTTCGTGTAGACTGTAGATTAGAATGAGTAGAAGGCGGAGGTGTTCGTAACCTCTGAGATATTGGCCAACGATTGTTCACATTTGTTTCAAGTTTCGCCAAAGATTTCTGGAAAACAGACGTTTTCAATGCGGAATCAGACGCCAAAGAGTGAAGATTATGAATTGGATTAGGAATTGATGTTGTAGAGGGGGCTCGCTGCGCGTCCGCTATCGATGACGATGATGATGATTTTAAGGTAGAATCAGGCGGTAAGGAATGAATTGATGAGACAGATAAAGCTCGTTGGGTTGCTGAAACTAATGGTAAAATTGTAGAGCGCGCTGACCTGATTTCCTGTGAGCTTTTCTTCTTAGATTGGCTAAAGCCAGCAACAGGACCAAGACCTGGAGAACGAGGAGAATCTGTTTTCTTCAGATGAGTCTTGAAGCGTCTAGTGGGAGATGATTCGCGCGATGCCGAGCTTGTCGCTGATGTATCTTGCTTCGGGAAGTGTCGACCAGCTGCTGCCATTGAAGGTGAAAAGGAACCTTTTCCATGACTAGGATCAAAAGGCGCCGCCGTTTCAAGTGTAGAATCGGAAATGGATTGGGATGATTTGTCCATCGTTACTTTCAAACCCTTAGGCCTCTGGAATGGGCCACCACAGAGAGGCCAGACTGAGTTCCGTGGGTACCAATAATTATGGCTTTGTACGTGCAAAATCCACAATTGAGAAGAAGAAATGACAAACAACCTTAAAATGAAATTACGTTGTGTTTTGATGAAATTACAACATTATGGAACTCATTTTGTCAAAAGCCACAAATTTTATTTATTGAATGGTTAAGAATCCCGCTTTCTCATCGTGCCCGACGAACGGCAACCTGCGTTGGCCCAAAACCCACAATGCTGGAGAGATAGATATTAGTAATGCAAGAACAGGCAGCTAGCTCTATGTCAACAATGGGTTCTATTTCCAGCAGCCACAGGAGCAGCTTCCTTCATTAATTAGCTGGCCCGATCGGATCAGCTCAGCAAATATAATTACAACCTTGTCATGTCAAAATTTATGTGCGTAATTATACTCCTGTTATTGTTTTCCTTCATGTCTTATTTACGTTGATAATTCCGCTCATTGAAAAATTAGTAGGCTAGGCCGGATTAGGCTGGCGGAAAGCTCAATTTGACACATGCCTGCAAACGTTTTATGTGGGGCTTTGTTACACATATTTTGCAGCTACCATATGTCTTTTTTAGTTTTAGAAATCCTCAATCGGGATAGCTCATCCTATTTGAGGCGAGACCTTATATTCCACGACAACGCTTATAAGCGTCAGTTATCCAATAGATGAGGCTCGTACGCAAGGTGGCAGAAATGTCTTATTGAGGTCGATCAATAATAATTTACACGTAAAATCATACGGCAATTAGTTGGTTCCTTTCGCTATAATACGCATATTAGTCCAGGGATAGACATTATCCCTGCCGGCTAGTTATTTCTTAATCACCATGACAATGACAGCCAAGTAGGGGTCGTTTGTCTCCACTCTTGCAGGGGTCATAAAATGAAGCCAAAAGGAATTTTGAAAGTCTAAAATAAGAGCCAGTAGCAGATCAATAAAAGTAAGCTAGCGGGTAATTTATGGGTCAAGATATGGATCAAAATATGGGACTTCGCATCTAAATCACCGATAAACCCTTTTTCAATAATCGTATCTTCTGACCAAAATTTTACCCTGCCAACTCGTAATGATCAAAAGGAGCTATGTTACGTTCTTACACTACTAGTCTTGTTTAATATACAGTCCTGTCCCATAAGTAACGTGCAGCCGAAATTTATGGAGGGAAATCAAAATTACCATTAAAATACGGTCTAAAAATGGGACCAGCGCCAATTGACATCCTCGATGCAAAATCCACTCTAGTAGGTACACTCAGACATCTCTTTTGCAACCTGCACAAATCTGTGCAGAGCGTTTTTGTGTGAGTCCCCCGCGGCGCTGAATAATCAAAAAACCCACTTCAAACATCAATTTTCCAATATTATCAGCTTTGAAGCCCAACATCCTATTCAATAACTTATACTTCAATTCAAGAATTTTTATAAAGAAAAATACGTCAATTCTTAATTTTGTCCATTTTTTCCTGCCAAAAATAAGAATCTGGTGATTGAGAACTGGCTAGACAAAATGAAGTGATTGTTACAAATTACATTGAAAGATTCGTAGGCCTGTAAATACCAATTCTCATCGATTCTTTTTGCTAAAAAATTGAGAATATGATTTAAAATTATAAGTGATAGTCACACTCACTTCGAGAAAGAAATTGAACCAATATTGAAGGCAATATAGAACTATAAGCCTGGAAGAGTTGTGGGTCGGAAGATTTTGATGTGGTTTTTGCTGATTAAGCATCACGTGGAAAGTATAAATTTCTACACAGAAACGCTCGATACAGATCTGTATGGAAATTAATTCTAAGTCTGACCGGCCCTAATGAGTATATCTGCAATTTTAAGGTTTCTTTCGAGGAAAGTTTCTTATTTCAGCCTAGAAGTTGAAATAAAAAGATTAATATTGAACAAAAGTCTCTGTAGTTGATAGAAGTGAAAAAAAGCCGGCCAACTTATTTTTGCCAAGTAACCATCTTGCTTTGCGAATATGTCATCATCAATTAATTTTTTGACCCAGTCAAACTTTGAGTCTGGAAGTGAAAAAAGTCCGCGTCAGCTGACGGAATTTTACAATTTAGAAAATTCTCATGCATCAGCTTAACGTTTTGGCATTTGTTGGATCGTCCATGATAATCCAGGTCGGGCAAAACCTCCGGACGCCAAAAAAAAGAAAGTTGTTGTGTTCATCGGAAAGTTAATTTAGCACAGAAAATGAATGGCCCTGTGAAAATCTGCATTACCCACCTTATCTAGCGCGGCTCCAATTGAACCTTAACTTTGAGCTGAGCTAAGCTGTGGGGTATAAAAAAATAAAGTTGTTATATTTTTATTCTTTTAATCATTTATTGTACATGCGGACTTGATTGAGGCTCTGACACAGTGACAGGTGACAGTGTCCAGTGTTTGTTTACTATTTATTGTATTATTGTCCGTAATATGTCAAAAACCCAAATTTTTTAATTTTACCAGGTTTAGAGCAGGGGTATACACGGCTCTTAACTCAGTTTAAATGTCGACAATTAGTTATAACAGGGATATTTTTGGCTGAATCATTAATCCGTAGTTATTTTTTTTTAAGTATAGTATTTGCGTGTGAGATGGGTTTAACTTTTCATTAAGTACGCTCATGCCTCACATATCATTTGTAGATGTCACCACGAAGTATAATTGCTTTTCTGTTAGCAAATTAAGGCAAGCGAGATCTAAGATCTTAGATCATAATCAGAGCAGGGATGGATCGGCTTGGCAGTTTGGCCCTTGCTACTTTTGTCAGTATAAACAATATAAACAATAAATACAGATAGACTTTTTCTCATTAAGAGTCTACAGATACACTGTTATGGCCTTCGAGTACCACATTTCGTACCTTCACCGTCCTGTAAACATCTCCCGCGCGAAATGTGGTTGGGTCTGTTGGATTTGAGCTTTTCATCTCCTGTCTCGAGATGGGTAGATGCCCAGCCTATCCAAACTCTACTTGGGAGAAGGGTCCGGACGGTTTAATTTATCCCGAGCCGTATAACAAGAAAAACGTTGAAATATGAAATAATAAAAGGCTTGAACTTCTATCATCCTATCCAAAGTTTGTTTCATATTTCTTGGCTCAGGCAGGTTACTATCTCGAGCCGTAAAACTGATAAAAAAAAGTATAATTTTCACGAAGACAGGGATAAACACATTAGACAGGGTAATGCAGATATTTACATGGACTATTTTCACGCTAAATCAGCTTAAAACTATTTTTTCGCACTGTCCATATTTCAGCATATTCACGGCTCGAGATTGTGCAATGTAATTTCCCCCGCCATCGAATTCTTATCAGTGCTTTACAACAGCATCTTCAAAACCATCAAAGATAACACTAGAAACATCATCTAATTTTATTCTGATAAACTCTTCAGTCGTGATCTTACCTTAGTCACCTTATTTTACGCCTGTATCAAAACGGTGCAATGCCTTCAGCTAACCTAGGATTTTATCATTGAATCTTAAATCTATTTAGATCCAAACATTTTACGAAGCTGGTCTGAACAAACAAAAATCACAACCAGATTAGGAATTTCACCAAGACAGGTAGGTTGGTTACTCTTCGTCGCATAACTGTGACATGACACTAAAAAACGCTTGAGGTCGAGAACCGGCCCTCAATTCAGACGATAATGATAAAATTGAGAGTTTTAAAAAGTCATCTCCTGAAAATTGGAGAATGAGCTACCTGGGGCTAGCAATAGGACCCCTCTAATGTTTGAACGTGAGTGAGAGGCTTCTAGAGTCCAAATTGGAAAAGCGTGGATATGAGCGCCATTCAGCTGTGAAGAAGCTTCTGACTTCCCCAAAAAACTAGAAAGAGACGTAGACAATGGATGAAAGCTCATCTATCTTAATTGGACTCTTGAAAAGTGGATTTCGATATTGTGGACTGATGAAACCTGGATCGTAGGTAGCCAAAATTCACAAAAATGGGTTGCCAGAAAGGAGGTCAGTATAATTATTCTTTAAGACGTCCGAAGCCTTAGATTATACCAGTATTATTTAGAAAGAACAATGGATGTTTTGGGGCTCTATTGCAGGATTCGAAAAACGTCCTTGTTGTTATAGAGCCAAGGGCCCTTGTAATGAGACTCGGCCTTAGCCGAGTCAGACCACTTCGCTTATTAACCGACATCTCACTTATGAAGATCGTCATTAGGGGTTATATAAGATAAGCCCAACGCTTCTTTGATCAACGATACAAGAGTAAGTTAGAGGACTTAGATCTCCTGCAGAAACGGATGGAAGACAGATGGAAAGACTATCTTTAGTGTATAGTACTCTGATGGAATATAAAAGGCAATCAGATTATTGCTGATAAAATCACCTCTCCAACGAGAATATAAACATTCAAAGTAACCTTCTTGTGTCCTTACAATAAGATAACCCTATAACACTTGTCAGTCTATGATGCATGACAATGCTCCCCCTCATGTGGCAAAGCTAAGGTAGAGTTTCGGGAGAGAGATCAATCACTCTCATTGATTGGTCACTCTACTCACCAGACTTGAATCCAACAAAGCATCTAGTCAAAATTGCCTTTGAAACCCCCTGTTGGGATGAGGGAAGGCGTCGTTCATTTGATTAAATTCGTAGGATTGTATGGAAGCATGGATTTTGTGAGCGTCCAAGGGCTCACAAACCTCATCCGAAGTATGCATGAAAGCTGTCAGGCTGTAATAGAAGCCGATGGTGGGCCAACAAATCACTAGAGGTCCTCAGACTTGAATATGCTGTCTATTAATGAATTTTTCGTAAGGAATTTGATTACAAATCGTGCATAGATCTCACGGGAAATACACATATTTCCGAAATACAAGTCTAAGGACCCCTATTGGTGGTTAGATTTTAAAATTGATGTAAAAAAGAATTTAGGGTTTTTAGTTTTAAAATAGGATTCAGGCTTGATTTTAAAGAACAGTAGAGGAGTGAAAAACACCATTTAATATTCCCCTGGTCGATCATTTATCATTTATCATTTTTGTGTGTAGATCATGCCATATTCAGTTTAGTGAACCTATAAATAGCCCCTGCCTCTACTCCATCGTTCACAATCTACACTGTCCTAGTGGGTGGTGCCATTCTCCATTAGCTTAGTTCTCGTTCCCCTAAGGGAACGAGAACTAAGCGAAAAGTCAAACTCTAAATGCAAATAGTTTTTTTTAACCGCTACGGCGTGTCGATATTATCTTAATATCTTATCTGATTGCTACTCTATTTACTATGTCGAGCCGTAAAACAGGCAAATACGCTAAAATATGCATGGTCCGGAAATAATTTATTTGGAACCAATTGTGCACCCAGAATGATAATTTAGCGTGAAAATAACACTGTCTAGCGCGACTCTAATCCTTGTCTTCAAAAATCGTTCTTTTTTAACCTTATTTACGGCTCAGACATAGTATATGGTTACCATTCCTAGGCTTACGAACGGCTTGTTAATCCTGCCATTCTAAAGTCCCTCCTTCAGACTACAAAAATAAAGGACATTGAGGGTAATCTATGATGATGTGATGTTGTAGACACATCACGTCGGGTAGGATTTACAGCAAAGCGGATGGAGTGTATTATCAACTGCCTCAAAATAACGACACTGTATTGATAGTCTTTTTACTATCATTGTCCTTAATAAATCATAAACCCTAAAAACTACTAGGCTTAAAGCAGGCGTATAATTGGGTCCTACGTAGGTTTAGATGGAGAAAATTGGCTATATAAGGGATATCTCACGCTGAATTGCTTCACCATCTATCTTTTTGAAGAAATGAGAACGATGATAGTAGAAACCTACAGTACTCCTTGCCTGCATACAATAACCTAAAAAGTGTTCCTTTTGCCTTCCTCACAGTGATTCCTTATCTGTTTTATCTTCTTTTAGAGGAGCTCGGGGAGAAAGAATTCATATGCCAAATTCTCCACCTTCCCTTCCTCATGAAGGTGGATTAGAAGTAGAAACGTGGGGGATTAGATTTTGTTGATTGGGGGGCTCCATCCAATCGTAATGCCGAATAAGTCAGGCCAACAGTTTAGTTTCCGCACTAGCAGGGGTATAATATCCCTGGAGCGATGCATTATACGCGATCCACAAAGTTTAAGGAGTGTATGTGTGTGTGTGGCGCGTGGCTTAGCAGCCTAAAAAAAGAGTAAACTTGTCGGCAACGTGAGTTTCAACATGAGTGTTGTTGCTATCTACTTTTACCGTATTCCAGCCATCATTAACTCACACTCACAAAATCTTATATGGCTGGCTATATCTAAATACTAGCGAGGATCAATCAAATCCGTTAAGGTCTTGGATCCTACTGCTAATATCGCTGCCAACGGTAGACACTGTTCCAAGACTGGCTAGCGTCTAAAAAGACTAAAATTAGATCTAAAAACTGACCATGTTCGTGATGAGTTTTCGCTTCCCGCTCTGGCATCATTATTCATTGATTTGATTTTAAGACGAAAATTTCGTAGCTTCTTTGCAGAGCCACTCTTTAGCCTCTTGTGAGCTCTTTCTTCTCTTCTTACGTTTCTTTAGCTTCATTTGTGGTGCTCCTGCAAAAAAGAAAAAAAAAAATGAAAGTGGATTGGACCCTTTTCCACCCCACATGAGTCGCTGACCAATGCTCATGGAACGCACACACCGTGGGCCACTGATTGGTTTAGATCTCCTAAGTCAAGCCAATTAACGAAATTGTTTCGGACTTCATATCATAAACTTGCCAGCCAATGCCTGAGAAAGTTTCTTGCGACCATGTCTTTTCTATGCCGGTAATTGAGTTCCCTCACAACGGATTCTCGATAGGAGTTTTGGCGGGGACATCTAGTGAGATCTCTCTCGCTCTGGTGAGATTACGAGTTTATACTGCAAGCAACGTAATCCTGGCTATGTGGGGCATTTTCTCCGAACTTTTAATTGGCATGAGCGACATCATTTTTTTTTGGGAAAAAAGGGAGGAAGAGAGATGTGAATATATTGTTTATCGAAGTTCTTATTTTTTGACCGTTAGTTGCTTCTTCTATTCACTTGCTTCATCACAACTTCGATATTCTAAAGCCTACATTCTTCGTTCCAAGTACCCAGTTTCCCACACCAAAGATGCATTTAAAGCTTTGTTAGTACGATAGTCAAACTCTGCATCGAGTCGTAACTTGGTTGTAGTTTTAAATCGACTTGATACCTCGCCGCTCGGTCAAACTTAATTTATTAGACGTCGCGAGTTCACAGTTTTCTGAAATATGGTGCGCAAGATAGATCGAATTAGGGATAGGATTTTAGAAGGCCTAGGTGCTGAAATAAATGAACAAAATAAGAAGTTAGATGTGAATATTAAAAGTGCCCCTCTCTTTTCCAGCCAAATCGCCAGGTTCTATGAGGAAGAGGAGCCTCACGTGGGTGACTGGATTCGAAAGAAAACCCCGAATTCTAAAGATTTCCTTCATTATGTTCAATCAGTATTTCCCTTCACCCAATGGATTCTAAATTACAGTGTTCCATGGTTTTTCGGTGATCTAGTGGCTGGTGATTCCATCTGATCCCTTCTTAAGCAATAGAAAGTTGATAAAATTCTAGGTATTACGATAGGAGCTGTGGTTGTCCCTCAAGGAATGGCCTACTCTGTTCTCGCTGGCATTCCACCCCAATATGGCTTATACTCTTCACTTATGGGTGTACTAGTATATTGGCTCTTTGCCACTTCCAAGGATATTTCAATAGGGGTAATTCATGAATTGCACTGCTCTGTTCTCGACTAACTTAGAATAGCCGATTGCTATTATGTCTGTTTTAGTAGGCAATGTTGTCTCTGAAGCAAAGATAACAAATCCGGATATTCCTGGACATGTAATTGCATCTGCACTATCCCTAGTATCCGGATCCATTATTGCTATTATCGGTCTGATGCGCTGTGGTTGGGTGATAGAACTGATTCCACTCATCTCAATTGCAGCCTTTACAACTGGCTCAGCTATTTCCATTACTATAGGCCAGATTCCTGGGCTCCTAGGAATTACTGGTCTTGGTAATAATTCTACTCCATATCAATTATTGATCAAAATCTTCAAAAACACCCATAAAATTAAACTGGATGCTGCAATTGGGCTCTCATCCTTTTTTCTACTGTACTTTCTACGATCGTCATGTAAATTGGCTGCAAAGAAGTTTCCGTCCCAAGAAAAACGTATCTTTTTTGTTTCGACACTTCGTACTGTACTTGTAATCATGCTTTTCACCATGATTAGTTGGCTTATTAATCGAAATCATCGCTCTAAGCCACTCTTTGGTATTTTGTCTACTATTCCAAGTGGTAAGTAATAAAACTGACTTTCTAAAAATTGCCGCTAATTCGTCTTTGGGTAGGTTTCAGTGCAGCTAGTGTACCCGTAATTAACATGTCAATTGTTAAAGGGTTTGCAAAGAAAATTCCAGTTTCGATCATTTTATTGTTGATAGAGCATGTTGCTGTAGCAAAAATTTTTGGTAGTTTAAACGGCTACGTCATTAGCCCATCGCAAGAGATGGTTGCAATAGGGGTTACAAATATATTGAACTCATTTATTGGTGGTTTTGCCGCTACGGGGTCTTTTTCTCGGACTGCTATTGGGTCAAAAGCGGGAGTTCGTACGCCATTTGCGGGAGTAATAACTGCTATTGAGGTTCTCTTGGCCATTCTTGTTCTTCCTGCTGTATTTTTTTACATACCTTTTTCGACTCTTTCAGCAGTTATTATCCATTCAGTGCTTGATCTGGTTACCACTCCAAGTACGGTATATCATTTATGGCGTGTCTCTCCTCTTGAGGTGCCCATATTTTTTACAGGTATTATAGTAACTGTCTTCTCTTCGATTGAGAATGGTCTCTATGTCACAACTGCTATATCTTTCATCATTTTGATAATCCGCTTCGTCAAGGCTAAGGGAACTTTTTTGGGAATGGTTAAAACACATATGGCTACGAGCGAATCTATCATTTGTGATGAAACCAAAATTTTTTTATCTTCAAGTAACAATATAACGGATTCCATAGCGGAATCAACTACTGGGGTATCTACTCGATATATATTTCCTACACTTGACCATTCAGATGGAAATAATCCTGAGATTAGATTACAGGATCCAAAGCCAGGGATTTTTGTTTACCGATTTAGTCAAAACTTAAACTATCTTAGCGCTAGCCATTATTTTTCTCAGCTCACGAACCATATTTACGCTAATACTCGACGAACTAATCAGAATTTTTACTCAAAGCCAAGTGATAGGCCTTGGAATGATCCCACGCAAAAGCAAACCTCCAACAATTCTACAGAGAAGCCAAAACTTAGGGCTATCATTCTTGACTTCTCCGCTGTAAATTATGTCGATTTTACTTCAATACAGCAGTTGGTTGACGTTCGTAACCAACTCGATCTTTACGCTTCACCTGAGACCGTTGACTGGCATTTTAGTAATGTTAATAACCGCTGGACCAAGCGAGCGCTCATTGCCTCTGGCTTTGGGTACCCCTCTAATGCATCAGAAAATACGCACAAATGGAAGCCAATTTTTGGTATTGCTCAAATCAGTAACAGAGATGGCTCAATTCGATCTGACTCTAAATTTTACAATGATCTATTAATTGAATCTTGTAATCAATCTCCTTCTAATGAAACTTATGATTTAGAGAAAAGAAACAGTCCATGCTTGGCTGTAGTGGGCGGTCTGAATTACCCTTTTTTCCATACCGATCTCATGACTGCATGGCTAAGCGCTTGTGTGGAGATACCAAAGGAGCAAGAAAAAATCTAACTCCTTCATGGAAAGATATCGTGTCAATTTTTAATATCATTTGATTTTGTATTATCCATTACGTTTTATTCGTCATACATATCATATCTTACATTTGTCGATAATGAAAATAAACTCGGACTAATAAACCCTTCCAATCAGACATGAAAGACTCTCAATCATCTAGATTGCTAAGTTTTCATATCATTTTGTGTATTGGTCACGATCAGTTTTGTCAGAGTTACTATCAACACAATCGGCAGCATCTTCCTTTTTTTTTCAAGCCTATTTCTAAGGGATAAACTTGTCTGAAAAATTTAGATAGACCACTCAGCAAATAACCCTATATCCCGAATCGCAAAATCTAGTCTATTATAATTGTTGACTTGTAGATCAGGAATCTTTGGTTCATTTCACTTTCATTTGTGCGTATTCATGGGTTTCATGTTAATCTGATTCACCATCTCACACATAATTTCTTGAATAAAAAAATCAATTATAATTCTAGCAATGGATTGTGATCTAATAATTGAAATTTACCTTATTTAATTCTTTTTGAATCAGTAAAAAGAAATAAGGTTTCATTGACTAGCTGGCTAGCTTCATAATATCTAGCTTAAAAAAACATTCATTGAAATTTATATTTTCACAATTGTATTAATAATAAAATGTACAAAAAAAGCTATTAATAACCACTGGGCTTGCCAATTGATAATGGGTACCTAGAAATATGTTCTTACTAGCTACATTATTTATCTTTTTGTATCTTATTTAAAGGCTTCATTTTTCCGGCGGGTCATGTTGCCATGTAGAGATTTAAGTCCTAGCCCTTTTTTTGGCATAGCTGATGAGATGGTGTAGCGGTATGCCATCCGAGGTGTTCTTCTAAGTAGAGTCTGAGTAGCCTTGAAAATTACTGCATTTGAGATGGAAGATCACTGGTTTGAATCCAGTAGACCCTACCTTAAGGAGTGAAATACATACGTTGATGGAGGCACACTCAAACAACCAAAGGTTTCTTGAGAGTTTTCCCTTTGGTAGATAGATATTCACGGAAGATAAAGTACAGGAGGTAACTTTATTTCTCATGGCGGCATTCGCAAATGTTGTTTGAGTGTGAGTGTCCAATTAATCTAAATCACGTATTCATGATCTCTTGTTCTTGATAGTCTTAGATGTTATAGGCTCCGCCCAATTCGATTGGCTGGGTCTGTCTTTCAGACCCAGACTTGTTTTACAGGCTAATACACGTGATCTGAAATAAAATCTAGGTCTCCGGATTCTAATCACTCGCTTAATTATTACGAGAGGCTGGAGAGCAGATCATCTAGAGAAGCGAAGGTAATCACCAGTCACTTCGAGAAATGGGATCACTGAAGGTTGAGGAGTATGTATTTATAGTATTCAATTTTCCAGGATGGATTTTCACAGAAAAAAAAAAATAAATTACTTAGTGGTATTATCCAAGAGCAACGTCTGTAATAACTTTTCGCCCGTTACATTAGACACCAAAAGGACAACATAGAAAATACTCTATTATTTGCTTTCATAACTTCAATACTCCATATGGATAAATCTCTTTTTCACGTGCTTAGTAAAATTAGATTTATGGGTATTTGCGAGTATTATGAGGATGTTATGTAGCAATCACAACTGCTCTTTGTCACCTACACTATAAAATCAGAGACGTCCTTATACTCTTTTAATTGAGTTTCTTACGGAATATTTCATTGAAAGTTAAGCTCCTAGCTCCCTCGATGGAAAAAGAGCTCCTCAATCTCCCTTGAACCCCCTTCCCCCCAAAACTTCACAATACTACAACATCCTCTGCAAAAAAATAAACCACTTGGTGAACAAGCATTAAATAAGAAAATTCTCGAGCCTTTCCCTTCAAAAAAAAGTACAGCCTCAAGTTTCCCTCACTCGTTGACTACGGGCCACTGAAATGAGGTAGAAAAAACTTACTCCTACCTCCCGTGGAACTCGTGGAGATCTTCATGGCACGGCAACGTAAAAAAAAAGCATGGCATACTCTCTTGATAGTATGCACTAGCTTTCCAAGCAATTTCTATGGTACAGCATCCAAATTTTGAGGGGGTGCAGAGAAAGGAGTGGTAAAAACTATTCAAGCATATCTTCGATTAGCTATTTTAGAAGTCGCGGCAGCAGATAAAATACCCATTTTCACCCCAAATACATACCAAAAGGAACTGCATCAAAAGGAAACAGCATTATCAACGCTAAGTTACCAAGTAAACCGGCTACGGTGGAAACCCCCACTAAGAGTTTGGCAGAAAAATTAAATATGAGAATATACAGGTTAACAATCCCCTACCAAATATTCCACCTGATATGGAAAAAAAGTTGGTCAACTGTCATTCGAAATTTTCATAAGAAATCACGAGCTACTACAAAGCCCATTATATAGACTACACAGCACAGAAAACAAGTCACCCAAGCTTTTGTTAGACTAATATTTAATTCCCTTATATAAGCGCAAAAGAAAAAATAAGTAAACGAGACTCTTTTAGTGACTCACAAACGACCACAGATGGCGTAAGCTCCCCCCATCTGGAATCCGCGAAATAGAAGTGAAGAAACCTTCAATCTCGCCAACATTATTAATCAAACCTGCTCGCTTTGGATTTGCTTTAAGTCCCCGCAATCATGAGGATCGGCAAGAACTACCAAAAGCCGCAACCTGCTTATCTCTATGAAGCTAAACTAGAAGCTGCGTCTAATTGGACGCCAATTATGGTCCCTAATGCTTTAAGATCAGTCCAGATATTAGACGGGAGAGTAGAAGTAACTAGCGAGATGCTGACTGACGAAATTGAACGAGTATCTTCAGCCTCCTTAAGACTTTTTGGACGCAACTCTCCAGATGCTCCTCACGGAACGTAGATGGCTTATATCTCTAAAGCTCCTCGCTCAGGATTCTATTTTTTGGTCAATTTAGAAATAGTTATGAAATTTAAGAAGCCACAACCATTAGACTTTTGCAAGCGTTGCAATGGCCTCCACTCACCAAAAAAACTGTTCGAGGGCATCCTCCTATAGTAACTGTGGTTCAACCTATGGATTCTGAAGATTTATGTATGGCCTCAACTAAGTGCAAAAATTGTGAAGGTCCTCACCGATCAGACATCAGGAAGTATCTTGCTCCTACAACTCGTGCCGGTGAGCCCACAAAAGGGCATAAAAACTTTTCATCAAGCTAGTGATCGTGAATATCAAGCTGTGACTCGGGCCAAGATTGAAGAAGAAACAGCTACAACTTTAGAAAGTGACATGGAAATCATAACAGATAGACAATCCGGAAACACAACTACTGAAAGTTCCCAAACATCTTCTGTTATGTCCTCGACAGATGATGCTAGAAGTTTATGAAGGGCGACCAGTAGGGTTGTCGTCTCTCCCATTCTCTTAAATTCATGTCAATCAACGTGGGAAAAGGAGAGACAACTCAGGACATCACTTTAGCTCGCGTCTGCAAGCTATATTTTGATGATCTTTTAATTCAAGGACCATAGTGTTTTGATCAGACCAAATCGCATCCGTACTACGACTTTTATATACCATTTGGAGATAACGATGTGCACCCCCAGGCTGTAACTTACAGTCGAAAAAACTCAACTGAAATAGTAGCCGATCAGTTATTCCCATCCTACGTTCCGACTGGGTAGTAATGCTGGGTAGAGTCAATAGTATAATGTTTTAAAATGTATATAAAGAGTCTCCCAATTCAGCTTTTCAGCCTTTTTTGAACTGGAATCCTCCTCCCCGCTCAGTAATAGTTGGCGACTTTAACATAGTATACTCAACCTGGAAATCTGGTATCTGGTCTAGCACATTCTTATGGAAATGGAGTCACCTAAATATTTAAGCTCACACGTTGAGTGACTCCAAGACCACTAAAGGTTCCTCCTTCTCTGATATATAAGGAGAGGCATATCTCAAATCAAGCCGTACGTACGTATATTCTTAGAGATTGCTTATTGGCAAGTCATCATGTCTCGGACAACCTACCTCCTTATTCAGAACTAGATAAGGATTTAGTTCCAAGGTTAGAAGAGCTCGGCAACCAGAAATATGACAGTGTACTATAGGAAAGAGTAATACCTGTCATGGAGTTTGTGGTATTTCTGTGAAATTACTAAGGGCTAATTGGGGGTCGATTGGAAAGTATGTAACTTATCTATGTAGTGCCTGCGTTCACCTTGAACACCACCCATCCGACTTCCGACTCACAAAAGTAGTATCTCTTCCAAAGCCTGGACGTGACCCTTCATCAATAAAAGCTGTACTCCCGGTGCGGAGAACAACACCAAACGTTGTTCTCCATAGAGAGAGTGGGATTTCTCCAGCTCGAATCATGCTAGAAAGCAACTATTTGCATCTCGCAGCTCGGATTAGCTTATTAGAAGATTGTCATCCATTACGATGTCAGGCAAGTGTTGCTTCCAATGTAGGTACGCTTAAGTGCATATCATAAGGCAACAGAGTAAGGAATATTAAAACGAGTAATTCGGGCAGGTTGGAGAGCTAGTGGCCTCTGCCCATATAACCCAGAATTTGTAATACAATCATCAAAAGTATCCAGCCGAACAACCTTTCTGCTCAACACACAGACATCCCCAAAAGATTCAGATCAAACCTTCAACACATCTCAAAGCCAACAGGAACCATTTGTGGCTACACAAAAGGTTTCTCCCGAAATACTAGTGCGTTACTAAGCAAAGCTGGCAAGGTAATTGCCAAGAGTAATGCTAGAGAAGCTAAACTGACAGTCGAGCTACAGCGAGTTAAGCAATAGTTAAACATGTTAAAGTGTACACTGGCAAGAGAGTGGATTCAGATGAATCCAAATTATCGCTTTAGTGATATTGAGGCTTTAAGGGCCGTCGTGGATCAAACGGATCAGGAATCGTCATATTTGGGTGAACAAAGTTTACAAAGGGCATCAGAAGATGTAGCTGCTCAAAAATTTGAATTAATGTGTGATTTTTATTATAAAATATAGTTAGTTTTTGTCGGGATTTAACCACGTAATCACGTGTTGACGTATTTCATATCTTTGCGCTAACGACGCGAAACGAGTAATTGTTTAATTAGATTGTTGTCTTTTGCTGGCGATCAGGGGCTGTGGAACTAATAATCTAGATATATGTATAGCTGGACACTATGTTCCATTAATTAGAGAGAGGAGATGGAAGATAGTTATTTAGCAAGCTTATGCTTTTCATTTACATTGATAATGTCATACAAAATCAATTTCCCATTTTAGCATCAGAATTGTTTTTGTAAGAGTACTTGAGCAATGGGTAACTGTTTTTGGTGGGTGCGCGAGAACTAGGTACTCTAGCTTATGTACTTAGCCAAGAGTTGAAATCGTGATACTTAATACGGCTCATTATCAACCCCAGAACCAAATACGTACTTAACCTGTGCCGCCCATTCTCATATAAAATACGACTTTTCTGCTCCCAAATACTAGCTCTAATCACTTTACTAAGAAGCAATTGAGCGGTGGGAACGAACGGTTATCAATTTACAATATGAGTACTTCATATCCGCCTCTGGGAGAACGACCGATCCCAAATACAATTGTTCTCTTCGATGTTGATGGAACACTCACCCCAGCTCGCCGCGTAGGTCTCACCTTTCTTCAATTGATTCTCTAAACTCGGAATTTCTTCACCCTATTCCCTCTCCCCCCCCCTCCCTTTTTTTTTTCCTTACCTAAGAAAAAGACTCTCTCTCTCTTGTCTAGTCTTTTCCCATCCATAGTTTGGACAATGTCAGTTGACCGTGAAACCTGGTTTTTGTTAGAGCGCCACCCCAGAGATGTTACAACTGCTCGGCGAATTACGCAAGAAAGTCGCCATTGGATATGTCGGTGGCTCTAATTTCGATAAGCAGCAAGAGCAACTCGGCTCCGCGGAAGTTTCGGTTACAACGCTTTTCGACTTCTGCTTCGCTGAAAATGGGATGGTTGCCTATAAATTGGGCGATCCCTTGCCGTCTAATTCTTTCATCCAGTGGATTGGAGAAGCCAGATATAAAGAATTAGTGAGCTTTCTTCTTCATTACATTGCGGATTTAGATATCCCAATAAAAAGGGGTACGTTTATTGAGTTTCGCAATGGGATGATAAATGTTTCCCCAATCGGAAGAAACGCAAGTATAGAGGAAAGAAACGCGTATGAAAAATATGATCTTGAGCACAAAATTCGTGAGAAGTTCATTGTAGCTATTCAAAATAAATTTACCGATATAGGCCTTACGTAAGTTTATTCACCTATTATAGACTCTACATTCTGTTAATGGTTGAGCAGCTACTCTATCGGCGGACAAATCTCATTTGATATTTTCCCAGCAGGGTGGGATAAAAGATATTGTTTAAGACATTTAGAGGATGAAGCTACAAAATCAAATGGTATTCAGTATACAACGATCCATTTCTTTGGCGATAAAACCACTAAGGGTGGAAATGACTATGAAATTTATGAAGATCCTCGAGTAATTGGCCATGCCGTTAATAATCCAAATGAGACCTACATAGAATTAAAGAAGTTATTTGGTTTATGATATATAATAAGCAAGGTATTTTAAGCTGAAATCTCGGGAGTGCCCCAAAAGATACAGCAATGTACAAATAAAATGTTCATCTGATCTAAAAAAATTTGAAACTCAAAAATTTCTACCCAACCTTTTTTCAGGGAAACAAAACGCCATTAGAGTTTTAAATGTCACGCCCTTCGTCCTAAATCCCTGTCACAAATAATTCAAATTATTATTTCCTTAAAAATATACTACCTACCATTTTCCAAGCCTGGAATAATAACAGGTCCGTATTTGGACGTTGAGTTTATGCTTCCCTCATCCTGAACAATAAAGTCTACAGCTAAACTAAGCTTTTTCGGTTTCTGATTTGGCCCCTCTATTGAATTATTAACACTATGACTTGCACCATTTACATCCTCAGGGTCGAATGGCACAAAAACTACATAATTTCGGCGGCCTATCAATTTCTTCATTTCACGCGGCGCACCATTGGCCTCGGTCCGAAAAACTTCAATCATATCTTCCTTAGTATCGGAAACAGCATTAGTTGTTTTTTGTCCGTTAGCTGGAACATAAAGAGTCCTGTTGGTATGCAGCATTTTTAAAACATAACATGGAAGCGGTGTAGCTACAATTGCAGAAGAAATTATTTGATATATAGTCTTATGGCTAGCCGGATGAGACGGATCGTATACTAAGCCTGCACCGGCACAGTTAACATCTATGAGAGTCTCGTTAGTATTTTTGCATTAGTTAAACTTAATAGGATAATAACTTACCACCTGACAAAAATGTCATACGCATACTTCTCTGATGAGCAATACTTTGGAGAGTTCGAATGAGATAAGTTCTCTCCAAATCTCTTGATTCATGGGTCCACATGTCACGGAGGTCATCTGCAATATCGATATCTCCAAAACTATTTAAGACTCCGCCCATCAATCCAGACTTTCCTACCACCTTCTTGACTTGGGAGAATCCAGATGCAACTGCTTGTTTACCACCAACTACTCCAGCTACAGAACTTGTCATCTTTCCGAGCAGATTGTAAGTTGACGTTACTCCCTTTTTAGCTGTTGTGAATGTTTGCGCAATACTTTCAACTGTATCAAGGCGTGGGTATATTACTGGGACGGATATCATCCAGATACAATGTTGGATGCCATGTGGTAAATTTACAACTTTAGGGAAAAGACCTTGATAAGTTGGACCAGCTAAGACTTGCCGCTGGTTACGTTCCGAACGACAATCCGGTCCCACTACTACTACTGCAGGACCAAGGAATTTAGTAAAATGCCAACCATTTCCCGTGATTGTAAAAAGGTCAACGTCGCTGCTAGATTTTCGGAGCACCTCCAGAGTCGTATGATGTTGAAATAGCAAATACATTTGAATTCCAATGCGACCGATGTTTTCAAAAACATCAGATGACTGTAGATAATCTGGAAATGAACCGAAACCGTCAAAGCTATAAAGAAATGAGTTATCCCAAATATGAATCAATAATGCTACTTACATGTCATGATGGTCTATTTGAAGGATATGAGGAATTTGTGCAAATGCTTCACGGAGATAAGGTTGATCGAAATGGCTTGTATAATAATGAAAGTATGCATGCGAAATGTCTTCTTCATGTCGGGCCGTCCAAGGAGTATTTTTTCTATTCTCCTTTCCGCTGATAGCGAGCCATTGTTTTAATAAAGGAATTTCCTTCCACAACCTATCTCCATATATCTGATCACCGAGACCAAGTTGGACATGAAATCCCCCGCTCTCTGAATGCTTCTGTAATATATCTTTCCACATTACACCAAAACCACCAAGCTTCGATCGCTCGCAAACACTAGTGTGAACAGTAAAATCATTTCCAGAGTGGGCGATAAATTTCCAATTTGTTTCATACCGACCTGCAACTAAAAACTCATATCTTGTACACCCTAAGTGTGAAGTAATTGCATATGTCCATTTTTCACTTGATCTATCACCCATTTGAAGGTCAATGTTGTATCTATAGAAAGTCCATCTTTGATGAGTAAAAATTGAATCAGGCTTTAGTTGCCGCGGATTAGGCGATAAATCTAAACTCTTATGAATATGTATTGTTGGTGGCTGTATAGCATCTGTTACAAGCATTATACTTCCTAGCCAAATACCTCTAGTAATATCCATATTAGTATATCTGAGGTATGGCCCAAAATAAACTCCATTTGTTGGCGTTATTTTATACATTTCTATACCAGCAGTTGGAGGAGGTTCTATAAATCCTGCTGTTGATGGTGTTTGAGAGACTATCCGTTGAATACTTTCTTTATAGCTCGCAGATAGTAAAGAAAATCTCGGAGAGGTAATTGGCATTGCGAACCCAGTTGAAACAGGTGACTTGTAAGGATTACTGTACGCTGATACTCCAGGTGAAGATTGTGCAGTACTGTAGTTTAGAGGTGTAGGACCCTTTGGAAATTCCCATTGAGTGGACTGTGTTTTAAGATGTATATAATAGTAGTGACCAGAATTCCGATCTAAGTGGGAAATCCACCCTTCTGGCAAGGGGGGAGGGGGATTTTGACCTATCATTTGATTATTTGAGGTATTTAAATACTTTTGCTCTTGATCTATTTGGGTAGCTGGTTTCATATTTGAAATTTCTTCTTTTGGTTCGTTAGCAAAAGCAGGATGCTCGGAATAGTGTGGTTCAGTTAAGGTATGAGAAGTAGCTGCTACTTGATTAGATATCGAATGAGCCGTGATCGTCATCAGTTTTTTGTTTTCGTTAGATTCTGCCTGTAAATCCTCCATGGTAACACTAGAAACACTAGAATATGCTGGAGGGGGGGAAGACGAGAGACTTAGATGTTGGAGCTGTTGCCTTAGGGCTTGCGTTGGTCGGCCTTTTTGGGAGTTATACAAGGACCCAACTACTTTACTGATTCCACAATACTCATTTGCTGAGTCCCAGGGCCCGGAGTTATTTGATTCTAGTGGGATTGGCTCTGAAGGTGTTGAAATCTTTGAAATTATAGCAGGTCCCTGGGTATAAAATTTCTGTGCATCGCTTAGAGTGTATAGATTCTTGTTGTTCAAACCATCTGTCGCTGATATTTCATTTGCTGTGTTCTTATTTTCAAATCCATCCAAATGCAAATGAGAGCTCACGATCGGTGAATCTAGTTCTGATGGTAATAATGGTGGCGATCCTCTTGAAGCACGTGTAGTAGAGATCGAGGCTACAGAATCGATTCGGTTGACCCCATCTGGAATAGATAGAAAAGCTTTTGTCTTTGTTAAAATCGGTGACGCATCAAGCTCTTGAGGCGACGTATATTCGTAACTCTGAAATCGACGAGGCTCAAGGTATGGAAGGTAATCTGCTGCTGGCTTTGATTTTTTGTTTTTAAGCACAGTTGAAATACCTATATCAGAGAAACTTCTATCGTGAGTTCCAGGGAATGGCCGAGGCAAATCTCCCCTCTGTATCTTATAATTAGCAGTCTCAGTTTCTGATTCACATTTTAATTTCGGAGACATGCTTCTGCCTCTAAATGGAGCTTCCGGTCTTGTACCAGCTTCTGGAATCGGTTTTCTCTTCCAGCTTGATTCTCCAGAATTTGATCTTGACTCTTTTAATTGAGGAGCACGATGTGTTCGAGATTCATACGGTAGAGGAAAGTTGAAATCATTCCTATCATCTGGATAGGGCAGGCGGATTTCAGAACTACAAGCTCCTGATGTTAAAGTAGATTTCCCAAGATTTGGATAATCTGTAATTCTAGGCTTGTTTATTCGTAAAGGCTCAATGGTAGGAAAATTTTCACTGTTGCTATAGGGCTCACTGAATTCAAGCTCTTTATCTGCCTTCCAATCACGATTATACATTTTTCCAAAGGATAATAATTTGAATGTTAGTGTAACCGATGCAAAATTCGATTAGGAGGTAAAACGTGACATTAAAACTGGGAGAATAGACCCGCTCAAATTTCCCAAATTGGGATTTGAAGATTTTAAAATATTTGGCAACAGGTAACAATGATCTCAGTGTTCAGTTGACGATAAAATAGTCGGATGCTGATCACAGACAGAAAAAGACACTGTGGATTTACAAACAAATGAAGCAGATCCCTAAATCGAAAAGAGACTAAACACATGGAGGGATTTTCTAGCCCAGAGTGGGAGCCTAATGCACCTGAGCTGCATACATCTATCTATTCGAGTGGACAAGTGCATAGATTAAACGAATGATGTTATATAGTTTTGCCGAGATATGTAGGCGGTCTGGGGGCCACATTGGCCGGATAGATAAGAAAGAGTTGGCCAATAACTCGGGCACGCCATATTGGGACCATAGAAGTTTATATTTCCGAAATAGGAGCTCATGGGAAGCAGAGTTTTGAGCCTGAGTTTGAGTTCGATGTCTGTTTGGTAATGTCATAAATTTTTAGGTGCTGGGGATAGCTGGGAATTGAAGAGTGTAAGGAACTGTCCCAACCGTCTGCGCAATAGCTGATAACTATATGATCAGGTAAGAAGGCCCGGAACACGTATTCTGCAATTTCCGGTATTGAGGGGATTCTATCGTTGTCTGTGGTTCTGGTGTTTTCTAGCATACATTTGATTTGTTCCATTATTCATTATCGTCTTCTTTTATTGGTACTGCTTTAGTCAGACTGCACGGAGTGTAGCAAGGTTGGCCAACAATCTTCATCACACATATGATGTAATCATTTATGTGAGTTAGTTCAGCCATATTCTGTCCACTCACATTATAGTACTCTGAATACCCTGCCACTTGATTTGCTTGACACCATTGTCTGGACTAATTATCGTAATCCCTAAGATAAAATTTAGGTTGAAAATTCCGTGAAGATATTTAAAGCAGCGCTCGGTCCAGGACAATATTTCTTTAAACAATTGGGCTATGAATTGGAGCATTAAAAGGTTGATGGTTAAGATGATTTCAAAGTCTTCGGCCGGCAGACTTGACTTGGCGGGCCGTGCCATCGCTGCAGGGATCTGCACTTGATTTGACTCAAAATATTTGCCTCAGGATACTATGACGAGCGAGCCAGTACAATTCGCGTGTTAACCTGGGCGCGTTCATCAACGCGAAGCTATATGCGATGATATTTTGTGAAATCGATAGTTACTTTCACACAACCTACTCCTTCCTCAGATCAGAGTACCCTTGTTTTAATAACAGAAGGATTATTTTGTAATGACCTCTGCAATATTAGGAAAGAGAACCCGGAGTGGAGGAGTCACAGGTAATACTTTCCCATTGAATCATCCAGAGCTTACTAGATTTTTGTAGTTCCTCGCAAACGGCATGCGTCTCTTATCGAAATTGATGGCGATAAAGATAAGATTCCCTTTTTAATAAGTAAACCACTACGTACTGAGGAATCTAAAGGCTTGATAGCCTCAAAGACACAATCTAATACTTCCTCAACACCGGTAAAGAAAACCCCAAGAAAACGATCTGTCAGGTCTACGGTTAAGGTTAAAGAAGAACCCAAATCAATTGCTACTCGAGACTATCTGACGGAAGAAGAGGATGAAAATCTACTTCCTGTACAAACTCCAACTCCTCAAACACCGCGCAAGAGAGATGCGTTGTCTAAAAAGATACCCGCGACTCCTAAACATAGAGTATTTATCACTGGACAACCTATAACACCTCGAAGTTCCCGCTTTCCACTTACACCAGGTGGCTCAATAGTTACCGTTTATAGCTTGGCTCGACAGATATTTACTAGGTGTTCTGATCCTGGCCCATTGATTGGAAGAGAACATGAAAGAGAAATTCTTTCAAACTTTATTAAGGATTGTCTATCGAAAAAATCTGGTGGATGTATCTATATTAGTGGCCCACCAGGAACCGGGAAAAGCGCCTTAGTCAGTGAAGTGGTGGGGAGTTTTGATGCGTCAAAGACTGTTCTCAAATCATGTATAAATTGCATGAGTATAAGAACCTTAAAGGATCTATATAGTCATTTATTAGAGGCATCTTGTGTTGAAACCACTGTTTATGAAGGACAAGAAGTTGATACTCTGGAGAGTATTTATGTGCCACGAAAGCATACAACAAAGTATTTCATCGTTACTCTAGATGAGATTGATCGTATTGTTACTCTTGACTCAGAGATCCTTTATAAGTTGTTCGATTGGGCTTTGCAGAAAAAGTCTCGCCTCATACTTATCGGGATTGCCAACGCTTTGGATCTGACTGATCGCTTTCTACCTCGCCTTAAAGCTCGCGATTTGAGACCTTGCTTACTACAATTTCTTCCATACACTGTGGAACAAATCAAAGCTGTAATTGAATCTCGCTTGATTTCGTTGATGCCGAAAGAAACTACCACACGAAATTATATTCCATTCCTACATCCAGCAGCTATTGAACTCTGCTCTAGGAAAGTGTCAAGTCAAAATGGTGACCTGCGAAAAGCATTTGAAATCTGCCGAAGAGCAATAAATATAATCGAATCTGAAGTCAAGCTTAATCATGAACGAGCATTGAACGAACACATATTCCTTGAAAGCCCATCAAAGAGACCGCTTCAAGATAATCTAAATCTTTCAAAGGCATATCATAATGATATGAAAAAAAATCTAGCTGAATCACTCGCGGCTCTTACCGTTGAGACTGCACCAAGAGCATCAATATCTCATATCAACAAAATTACATCTTCGATATTTGGTAATGGGACAAATCAAAGACTCAAGGCACTAAATCTCCAGCAGAAGGCTACTCTTTGTGCTCTAGTAACTCTTGAAAAACGTAAGCGACGGGATCTTGCTGATAATCTCTCCACTCCCTCAAAATCTAAAGATGCTGCACCAAATATCAAGATACTCTACGAGGTTTATTGTAGACTCTGTAAGCGAGATCGAGTTCTCCATCCATTAAGTAATATCGAATTTAAAGATTTAATTGGTAGTCTTGAATCACTTTCATTAGTCAGTGTTGTAGGCGGTTCTTTTATTGAACCAAACGGAAAAATAGGTCGTGCGTGTAAATTCAGAGCAGGATCTAGGGCGTATGATGAGAAAGGAATTAATAGTTGTGTTGGGGAGGCAGAAATTGCTCAGGTTATTGAAGGCTTAGGGAGTGATATTCTTAAGACTATTCTTACAGGTGAGGGACTGGACTGAAAGAATTTCGTCAAATTTCCTTCATAATTTGGATAAGTTTTATTGGGAAGCAGGGATAAAGGCTAAAATAAAATGTCTTTACATAAAAAATTTGTTTACTTAATTTGAATTGACTGGATAGTCCTGGGTTTCTTCCGTGTCTTTATTTGTACATTATCGATATCAGGCTAAATTATGTCACCACGCTTTACTTAATACTAACCGGTGCCATATCTGTGATGATTTTAGAACGTTTTTGAGCTCTAGTTCTAGTCTGAGGACTTTTCAATGTGGAATCTATATATCGTGAACTAACTAGTGCTTGCTATAGCTGCTAGCTATAATGACTCTGAATCACTTATCATTTCTCCTGGCACCTCAGAATCAAGTACAGTCGAACCTTTCTTCATGGAATACCATGCCTTCAATATACAATATCCTCTTCTACGAAATACCATTCTCTGTTCGAATTAGAATGAATTAGCCTTTTTGAAACCTCTCATGTTGAATGTCCTCCCCTGTGGAATACATTCTATAACAGAGGTTTGACTGTACCCTCACTTAACAATTAAGAGAATCGGCAATCGGTATTTCGGACCTTATCGCCCCCTTTTACTAGAATCCGATTGGTGGAATCTGTCTTGCAGGGCTATCCATAACATTCTCAAGGATTAAGGGTTTGGGGTTTTGGGTATTTGTACTAAAGTAACAAATTTCTGATTGGTGCATAATCCATGACAATTTCATTATCGATAGGCCACTTCCCTGTACGATCTTCGCCTTAGCGAAATTACTAATTACTTCAATTTTTTTGACGACCCTCTGAGTCAGCAATCCTGGCTTTGCTGATAGTCCCGGCCTTCTGATTTGCTTAAACAAATGAGCCTGACTAATAAAGTGTAAGACCCAATTTGATAAAGTCTGCCCGCTTTTGGAACATCTAATGCAAATTTTACATGTAATATACCGTGTTCTAAGGTAAGAGAAACCTCATTGCTGCTTTAATAGCCACCAGATGAACATTTACAAGTGTTTTACTTATACGTTCTAATGGGTTATCTTAGGAAAATAGAGATTGGATGAGGATTAGAAAGATTTACTAAAAAAGATGACTTGTAAAAATCTCTCAGCTGAGCTGAACATGTGACATATCTGTGCAGGGACGATCAGCAAAGCATGGAGTGCCCGTTACGGTTCAATCATTTTTTTACCAACTGAATGCTATGAGGAGTGAAGCAGAGACAGGGGGGCAACTCATGGCTGGGCTCCCTTAAACTTCATGTGGCATGATCTGCACTCAAATTCGAGTTTGACCACCCGGGGAATTTTATATGGTTTTACTAATGGATGGTTTTGTATACTCTGCTAAGTTAGTTCGAACAAAGCTTGAATTTTATCTTCATAACACTATCATAGAAAAAATTCCAATGAAAGAGTTTTAGAAATCTAGGATTTATGGCCCAGCTTCGCCTTCAATAATAACTAGATGCTTGCCATGTCTGCTGTAGATAAGTTTTGTGAGCTTTTGAACACTCACAGAATCTGTTATGGAGGCAAAGAGTGACACGGACAAGGCACGTAAACTGTACAACTGAGAGTTTATTATCTTGGATTGATATGTTATATCTGAAAGCACATATCTCTATTCAGATATTTATAGTGACTAAGGATAAATCATGATCAGAGGACATGATATTTGAGAATAAATTCATGGCGGAAAAACCTGGTTTGTTTATCAGTTGGCCAGTTGGTTATATAATTTTTTTTCGTTGACTTAGCGTTTAGGATGCATTAATCGTTAACCAAACCTTAAGCGAAGCTGTATTAAACGCTTTATGATTCGCTCCACTCTTGCTTTTAGCTCGATTAACCATAAGTAAACGTTGAACCAGATTTTGACCATTGCAGTAATTACAGTTCGCGTTGAGATTCCAAATATTTTTACTGTAGTTGTGTGGTGTGGAGAGAAATTGTGGTATAGATTTTGCTGATAAGGGGAAAAGACGGACGTTATATTATGGCCAAGACTGCCGTATGTCGGATACTTCAGGCCAATATTTTGAACTTCAACTAGTGCAAAGACTAGTAAGGGTAAATCCCTGAAGCGAAGCTCGGCCCCACTGTTCATAATCTACCCACATTAGTAGTGCGCTAGACTCAATGAAGTGCTACCAACGTCATGTGATCCACGATAGAGATCCAATGAATTTAACAGTACCAAAAGTCAAACAAGCCTTCTAGAAATCCTCGAAACTAGATTTTTCAGGTCCGAGAGCCTATCGAATAATATCTTACACCTGAAAAATTTACTTAATATTTTACGAAATACAGCAATTTGACGTTGACCATTTTGATCTAAAATGTGTAATATTCCAGAAACTAGAGTCACAGTTTTAATTTCTGGTGAGGGCTCAAATTTACAGGCATTGATTGACGCAAGCCGCTCCAAGTTGAAGTACATTCACATTGTACGAGTAATTTCAAATAAGCTTAGCGCGAATGGACTCAATCGCGCGAAAGCGGCAGCGATTCCTACAGCATACCACAACCTTATTAAGGGAAACTATTATTCTAAAGACGAACAAGATCAAGTAAAGAAGAAGCATGGCCGTGAGAAATACGATGCTGATTTGGCCGATCTAATCCTTGCAGACAAGCCAGACATTGTTGTTTGTGCTGGTTTCATGCAAATTCTAACACCAAAATTCCTAGATCCTATGAAGGAGCACGATATACCAGTTATTAACTTACATCCTGCTTTGCACGGAAAGTGAGTGGATTCTAGATTATTTTGGGCACTTCTAATTAATCTTTAGATATGATGGCGTAAATGCCATTAAAAGAGCATACAATGATTTCCTCATTGGTAAACTTGAGAACAACCAAACTGGCATTATGATTCATTATGTCATTAGTGAGGTCGATCGTGGAGATCTGATTATTCAAAAAGTAATAGAATGTCGCAATTCAGAATCTTTCGAAAATTTGGAAAAAAGAATGCACGAAGAAGAACATCAGCTTATAGTTGAAGGTCTTGCTTTAGCCATTCGTAAGTTGTGGGAAAAACGGTCAACCAAAAACCCTACTTAATGATTCTTATTCTTGATAACTGTTAAATGCCGCCCAGTAGTAATTTTCTGTTCTCATTGCAACAGGATATTCAAACATCCAGATCAAGTGATGCATATGAAAACGTAAGCGTATGGCACTTTTTTGAAGGGAATTTATATGTGATTAGGGATAGGGACTTATCAAACCCGTCACTATTAATGCTTTTCGATGCTTTTCCTCACTAACTATTCTCAGATCGGATAGCCCTGCATTTTCTTCGTTGATCATTACATGTGACAATATTTGACAACAATTGATGCCCTTCATAGAGCCTGTCTCGTCAGACTTGTAAATGTCGCTGTTCATCACTCGCTTTCGCCAAATTTAGCAAAATTGACGAAACTATTTGTTTAATTTCTTTGGCAATAGAGCAAAATTCGTTATACGTTGTATTTTGTGGAGAAATAAGTCCACAGCTCTTTTGGTCACGGAATTATGTCGTAGAACTACCGCATTATTTGGTATGCGTTGCGAAGATACTATTCATAAAATCTGCCATATCATTGATGTGGAAATCCTCGCGAGTCCAGACCCAACATGTATTGAACCACAGTATTCTTTACAATCTTGAGCAATTTCTAGTGAGTGGGTTAATTATCAGCAAGGAAAGTAAAGTTGTTCAATCTGTCGTATCGAGTGACTTAGAGGACCTTGTAAAACTTCGATGCCACTCAGTATCTAATTGCTAGAATTATTTGTGCTCCTTAGACTTGGATAAATTATGTTAGCCATACGATACTCGCGTGGCGAGGTTGAATGATAGTAAAATCATGAGGAATTGCGCGAGGCACTTAGACATGAATTCACGTTATGCAATTCATTTCCCGTAGTTCTCTATAGTGCAATTAGAAAATATTTATCACCTTGTTGTGAGGAGAAATCAAAATCAACCTGATTTATTGACCTCCTTCAAAGGTCCTATACCTCTGACTTTAGCTCAAATTTATAAAGTTACTCCTGATACGAAATCTCCGATCAAATGATTTGTAATGCTCAAAGTGAGACCCGCCATCCCTCTTACATCTAAGTTAGATAAGTTACTTTGACTAGAGTAACCATAATTCTCTTTTTCGTTCAGTTCCAAATCTCTCAAAGCTTTTTAAAGGCAGTTGTGGTTCATGATTCCTAGAATAGTGTTATAAGCATCTGATGTTTTTAACCTAGTAAAAAAACTAAGATCCATAACTAAAGCACCTTGATCTGTAAAAGACAAAAGAGATGTAAAAGTTATAAATCTGGATTATTATCCTCTACACTTAACACATTAAAAATTTAGAAGAAATTAGGTCGTGCGATACAGTATCTATAACTGTTTAGATTTGATTTCAATCGCTATTTTAAAAATAAAATGCGTTGTCGTCGCAAAACTGACTTTACTTACTTTGATTACTCCTTTGTAGAGTTGCGTATAGAAATTACTTTGGGATTTCCTGAGTTATCAAAAAATTAGTGATCAAACAGTAGTAATGCCTTCACTTGCATAGAATAATCTTTTCGAAATACTTCATGCTCTTCTATCGCTATTCCATTTTTTATTCGACTTATCATTAAAGGATATAACGTAATTCTGAGAGTAAAAGATTAATAAAATACTTTACTTAGTATTTTTTGCTTCTCTGGGGATACCAGACTCTAGCATTGTAAGGTTTAGTAACGACATTAAAATTCTAGGTACCAATCTAAACCGTTTTCTTTTTTCCAAATCTAAAAATGATAATTTTTTATTCGATGCATCATTGAGAAGTAAAAATTTCGACTTAAATTTTTTTTGTTTTCTCTTTTTGCTTACACGGTCCAAATAACTACTCTTCCATCTACACCAGAAGCTAGATCTATTAGTCTTTTCTTTTTATAACCGCTTCAATTCACTTACTACTAAATTTTCTGACTTTCCCAGCAGAGGTTTCATAAATACGCATTGTGGTAATGGTATTCTGATGAACAGTTGTGAGTACAGTGTCATCTTTTGCTTTTCCCTTTAAGTCCATTTTTCTGAACATGTTGAGGGCAGTTTCTTCTCTTATTTCACTTGCATCATGTTGTACTTTCGATCCTAATGAGTTCGTGAGTTGCCAACCTGCATCGTTTCCTTGAAAGCGATAGGCCTCACAATCATATCCAGCAGCAATAATTTCGTTTTCACCATTCCAAATTAAAGTCATAAATGGTAATAATTGCGTACTTATACTTAGTAATGCTTTTGGGGGCTGTTCTGCGCCGTTTGGATACACCACGGTGATACTGCTATCGTGAGCTGTAAATGCGAGAGCGTTACCACTGGGAGAAAATGAAGTAGCGTGAATCCAGCCAGCAGAATTATTTAAATATTCACCGCAAACAGTATTGAACGGTAATCTTTCCCCCCAAACACCAGGTTCAGGACGAGTATCAACTGCTTTAATAAAGCTTGAAAAGACTCTTGCATAAGCATCAGTAGAGCCAGAAGCCAAAAGAACTGAATTAGGATGCCAGGCAATAGTTGTAATAGTACTTCGTATGGGCTTTTTGATATGCTTTGAGACCCACCAGTCATTTTCCTCTTCAAAATAACAAACAGCTATCACCCTAGCACCAGATCCGACGGCGAATTTGGTTTCTGATGGGGACCATCGTACAAAAGTTGCAGCACGATTTATACGAAGAAGAACAAGTGTCTGTTTATATCCCTGAGGAGAAGGTTCCCAGACAAGCGCATTTCGATCTTATTTGGGTTAGCAAGTTTAAAAAATACAGTTATTTAGAAGATAAACCTTGAGAGCATGTGACTATTCTTCCACTATTAGGTGCAATATCCAAACTAGTGATAATTTTGTCATGTCCTTTAAGTTCGTCCTTGAGCTGGAAACTCTTCCCACGGCGCACATAGAGCTCTACAGAGTTTTCTCGTGCCACAGCAAGTGTCTGTTTGTCAGCTGAAAAGGCATGATCACCAATCAGTTGATGGAAAAGATGATGTTCTTCATAGACCACCATAATTATAATAAGACTTGATAGGAGTAGCTCTCCACTATCAAAAAAACAATACTACTCCAATTGTCTCAGTACGTCATTAGAAAATAATGGGCGCACTACTCCGATAACAACAATGTCGGAGAACTTCAAATTTGGAATTTTGTCAAAGAGTAAATCATCTTTACTTGTCCCAATCAACGGTACATAATTTGGTATGTACAAAAGCCATGTTGATTAAAATGGGTCCCCAGAATGCGTTTTGATTGGGTTAAACATACTCTGAACCAATCATCAATCAAAAATGTCAGCAAGCAACAAATGAATATTATAGTCTCATTGTGTATGTGTGTAAAAACCCAGTGAAAAGGAATTTTATTTCTTTCAGTTGTCTTGTCTTTCATTGGTAATAGGAGTTACGGTATACGCTCTTTCGTTATTTATTCATCACCAAGTATCACGGATTTATGAGAGGAGTTTGGGTTCGGCAGGTGCCACAATTTGTGCCCTTGCATTCTATATTAAATGTTCATAGAACCAAAATTGATTAAAGATTTGTTATTTGAAAGAATTTTGCAAGGTCTTTCAATGTTGCTGTTAAAACTGGTATGGGTTTTCTAAGCATTCGTAGTTGAAAATAGTGCATTGTGTAGCTCTACTAAATTATATCGCCTTATTCTGTTTAACTCAAAGAAGGCCAATTCTTTAGCCATAATTCTGCTCATTATAAATTTAAACTTTGATATACAGTTTAAAAATTATTCTACCCCTGTGGAAAATAAACAGATTAGTTAGATTCATACTTACTGTTTCCTGTCGAAAGTGACGCAAGTTATATCAACTAATGCGAATGACATGCCAACCACCAAGTCACCCAAAATAATGATGTTAGTGTGTGATGGTTGCTTGTGACCTTAGCCCAAGATTAGCTTTGGTGAATATAATTCCTTCACTGACCTCCAGATTCTCCTACGATTATTTTTCTCCGCCTTTGACACGCGCAACAATGATTGAAGATATAAAAATAATTAATAATAACTAAACCAATACCAATCAAATGGATGTAGCTCTTGAGGCTCCAAAATGAGACGCATCAGCTACCACAGCTGATGTAGCTGAAGATCGTAATATCAACCGGTCGACCCCGAACCACCGCTTTTACTGTAAGACTGCTGCAAGATCTAATTGTTAGGAACCAAACAGCTTCTTTTATCAAAAAATGAAGAAAAACTTGTTACTCATTTGAGGCAATTATACGGCTGTAGACTACCTCTTATGTCATCGACCTTACGGATTTTTTCCAGCATTGGTCTTAAAAACGTCCTGGCAAGAACTGGTGTTCTCACTTTGTCACGCGCCATAGCTACCTACTAGAGAGTCGATTTCTCAACGCTCTTGAGCTGTTATGCTTTAAAATTGACAATAGCTAGACTATTAATATCCTTGGAATGAAGTGTCTTCATAACTTTTTTGTTAAATAGACAGCATCAAAAGCGGGTGGGCCTTGGAGTTGTCTATTCTTGGATAGTTATGATATAACCTACCTTTGAATCCCTAAATTGGGCTTTAGATCGCTGGATCTTTCAGGAATTTACCTTTCTCATTTTATTCGCCGTCTAAAGCCTCTCGATTTTGGTGTCTTTGTACCATTAGCTATTTACCATATCCAGGGGATAAACGAGCTAATTCGACATACTGAAGATCGATCCTCTATAAATAGATACTATTCTAGCTGGCTCATCATAAGACCCGGTCAGAAAGCCAAAGTGACTAGGGCAGCAGCGACAGGAGTTAAAATGGTAGCAGTAGTCTCAAAGAAACATCTTAAGCTAGCAATTTCGTCAGCATAACTTTTTAAGAAAATTTAGTTTGCTATCACTGATCCAGAGTTAGTAATAGAGGATTTTGTAAGAGTCACAAGATTTTGCTAATTCGTTGCATATCCAGCGGGGTCAATGTAATTAAATCACCTGTAATAGATAGGGGTAGTCTATAGCTACTTAGAACAGCTTAATTTATTGCGAAATAACTGCTATTAGTGATGCTATGATTAATTGCCTCTACAGATTCAATTGTTGCGCGTGCATAAGGTTGGGAAAACTTGAGAACTTTTTTTCTAAAATAAACATTTCTTTAAAATTATCAAGAGATTACTTTTTTCCCGCCGAGATGGGCTACTCAGAGACAGCTTCTCATCTCTAGCTTTCCAGTAATCCATTTGCAATATCCTAATCATTTGTACCTAACGCCAGAGCAAGCAAAAGTCAGGTCATTGGACGGGGGCTCCCACGATTAATTCCGTTGTCCGTAGTAACGAGTGAAGACGCTAAAATAAAAATTAGTTTTGTGTCTGCAAGGATAGATAAAATAACGCTATCGCTAACTGTCCAAAAAAGTCCTACAGTTTATCGTGAGACAAGAAAATCAACATCCACAGCCGCTATTTATTTACCACATGCACATAATTCATCATTTAAATTTTGGTTGAAGATGTCGAATGCTAATGTGAGTTTTAAGTGGTAAATTTACTAGATAGATCAAAGTAGACTGAACTATGTTAGAAAGTTAAACCTGCTGGACAGACCCATAATGGAAATAAAATATCTAATTATGCCCCGAATCAAACCCTCTACGTGACGAATATTCCCTCCTCGAAAATACAAAAAGAAGACTTGAGGCGATCTCTCTACATTTTATTCTCAACGTATGGAACTGTCCTCGACGTTGTCGCATTGCGCACAATGAAGATGCGCGGACAAGCTCACATTGTATACCGAGATATTCAGACCGCGACTATAGCTATGAGAGAACTTCAGGGATTCGAACTTTTTGGCAAAGAAATGGTATGCTATTTCCATTGAAAATAGTTCCGTTATTAATAATAGTAATAGCGTATACAATATGCAAGATCCAAATCGGATATGATAGCCAAGTTAGATGGCACCTTTCGTATGCCTGCTGCTGCTGCTGGAGCGGTAGTTGCTACTGAACTACAACAAAGTATTTTCAACACAATTCCTTCAGTGGCTGCTTTGTTACCACCGAAACCACCTGGAACGTTATCCGTTGTACCTGGCGATAAATCTCTAGAAACTAAGAGCCCAACACCAAGTGTTGCTGGCCAAAAAAGAGGGCGTGATGAGAATGAAGAGCCTGAGGAGGATAGTGAGGGCGACGTTCCTATGGAGGAAGATAGTGATGATGAATGAAGATAATATTAAATTTCAGTAGACGGCATTTAGAATTGTATGAAAAGAGAATTCAAAGCTTTGGATTCATTCTGGCAACGTTTATACATATGGGGAGGACTAAGTGGTACCAAAGAAGAGTCAAACCTTTCTTCACAACCCGAACTAAGCATTGCATATCTTAAGACTCATTTCGATTCACAGTGGTTTTCAGGTCAGTGCCAATATTTCTAATCAGAATTAGTGGCTAGACAATTAAGTGGCTTCTGATGTCTGAGCCATTTCAGGTGGTAGCCAAAGTCCAACACTACCTCCAACGATTCCTATCCAAACCATAAGATAATCCTCTATGGGACAATCAAAACTTTCCATCGCTTCTTTCGTTTGACATGGATGGACAAAAAATGCAGGTATATCTGTCACTGGGTGAGGCTGTATGGTTATTAGTCTTCATCAGTTTGATGGAAATAAATAATTATATGACACACAGCTGCAGAGAGACTACCTGTAATCCCAGATGATTTCAATTTTGAATGATACACAGTGGGCACTAGATATCGATACACTGTTTCTATATCTTGTGCATTTTCTTCGGGATTAAGGTCATGTAGGGTGAACCAAAGTGTTGGTATTCTGTAAGTTGGATGTAGGTGTATCTCATAAATTACATATGGCTGGCAAGGGAGAGGATTGTATTTTGGTGGAGAGTCAAGTAAGCATAGCACCTCCTGGAAGAATTTTTAAGTACAAAATATGACGATAAAATCAACGTAGTTACTATGAAGCACAACTAACCTTATCGTTTTCTTCATTAATGTAATCTATCTCATGCTCACTTTCATAGGACTCATATTCGTCAAAACCAATTTTTTCCAATGCTTTTGATAATTCTGCAACATCTTGAGGCGGTTGCAGTAGATGGATAACTTGAATGTAAGAAGACCTTGTGGATGCTATATAACGGCAAGAAATTTTTAAAGATATACTATTTGACTTCTGTTTTGCTTGTGTGTATCTTTGATTCAAATAAGCACAAGCCAAGTTAAACTCTTCTTGTGATACGAAAGGCCAGTGAATATAATTAACCTGATGAGTCATTCGCAACCTTTCGTTCTTCCCTAAGCTCAGTAACTAAATCACTCAGCATCAAGAAAACTTATTGGAGTTTGAATAGTCAAACCCCGGCATCAGGCAAACTGGAGAGATGATATATATTTTTCAAAGCGTATTGGCCAAGATCTGATTTCAAGCCAATCATTGAGTTTTATTAGATCTGGTCCCACATACTTATCTTCTCAAATTAAGGCTTAAGTAACAGCAGCTTATTAAAGATCTGCGTTCCGATATAACGATAACTGGGTGCTTGAAAGTAAGTATTTTAGCTTTTACTCCAACGCTACTGGTGCTCATACATCGTATTTATATGCCAAGCTCTATGGCTATCATGAAATAGATAAAGCCCAAACAATTAAAGGTAAACTCTACATGAGGACGCCAATCAGTTAATTTATCGGTTTAAAGCGACCACAGACAAGATAGAAACCGTCAATGCTGCTGGTTGCTTTATTCCACCATTTTTCATGGTCCCTGGTAAAAAATTGATAAGTAGCTGGGCCCGTAAAAAGTTGGATGATAGTTCTTGGATAATAAGTACCCCCAAGGGATTTATTACAAATGAGGTAATGAATGAATACTATCCCATGAAAAACATGCCCTCCAGCCACTAGATGTATACTGTCAATAGAACCATTTTCAAAATAAATCAATTCTAAAGGCACTTCGAGAGCTGGATTACGATTATTCAAAAACCTCTTTTCTCCTTGATGTGTATGGCTTTCGAAAAGAAGCTCTCAAGGAGAAGACTATCAAGGACGCCTTCAAGAACTCAGGAATGTGGCCAATTAGTTGCGAGAAAGCCCTTCTGTCACGATCTCACAATGTTAGGCAAAAGTGTAAGTCTAATGATCGGGAAAGAAGACATGACGAGATTGAATTCGAGCAACCAAGCGCCAAA
The DNA here is from genome assembly GCA_002918395.1 of Erysiphe pulchra. NCBI lineage: Eukaryota > Fungi > Ascomycota > Leotiomycetes > Helotiales > Erysiphaceae > Erysiphe > Erysiphe pulchra. Next base: position 48,015 of record PEDP01000052.1, read on the forward strand.
AGATGTTGAGCATGATAATACACGGCCAGGGACAAACTAAAAAGCAGCAATGCTTATTAAAGAGGTCAGTTTATACATTCAAGAGACTCTCGGGACCACTTTTCCGGTAGCCTACAAAGAAGGGTTAGAAGCTGCGCATCAACTACTCTTAAAAGCCGATCATCGAGAGTCTCAACTCGTAAATTAAGAAGTATGTGTAGCTGAACAGAAAATGCGCCGCACTAAAGCCCTGGAATACTGCTCATAGAAGTGGAATAACTAATTCTAGTCAGTGGAAGGCCATGAAAAGGAGTTTTATAAACGTAGGGTATTGACGTCATTTAATTCTTACCCGGGACCCGCTCCCCACTTACGTCGCTCCATCAACATCGTAGTTTACCGATCAAAAACAACAACAACAACAATAAGTCGCTTCTCTAGCAGGTTTTCCTTATGGATGTCTCAAATGAAATAATCACTAAGATGAAATGAGATTAATAAGATTAGTAAAGTGTCATCAATTTATCGTTGGCATGGAATGAACTTGATATGTAGAGAAATACATTCATACCACATCACTTCTGTATATAAAATAAAGCTACAAACATTAAAAGACAGATTGATAATTTTATTGCTAATTATTTATATTATTCTACATTTCTAACTTTCACTGACATCAATCAAATTCTTAATAAATTTAAATTTCATACTAGCCAAAATGGAATACATAACTGCAGCAAATGATAAGTCTAATGGCATATATGAAGATCACGAGCTTGAAGAGATTGATACTCAGATAGATAGCAATGAGTTTCCTTGTAAAGAAAAATTTGATGCAAATCTCCAAGGATCTAATAAATTAGAGAACGAGAATGATGATGAATTCAATGATATTGAAAGGTTTGTCCAGTACCTGGATAGAGAATGGCTCAATAAGCTTTAAGAATTATGCGAAAAACCGTGGACAAACAAAATAAGGCATTGTGGTAATAATACAACCTCGCCTAGCTAGTCAGCTTACGCTGGCTTAAAGGCTTGGTTTCGGAGTGGGCGCTCCAACATTCTCACTTTTCTGAATAATAAGTTAGGACCATTTAATGATCATCATATTCAGAGATATGAAGCAGATCTTACTCAGGCACAAAATAAAGCCCCGGTCATTTTTTCTGTGGAAGCTGACTATCAGTTTTATTGAGAATTAATAAGAGTTCTAACAACACCATCTCTTATCCTCCTGAGAGAACAAACAGAAAGAAAAAAGCCAGGCCGAACTTTTAAAAAAAAGATCAGAGCAAAATGGCTCTAAAATACCAATAGGTACGGGTGTAAATAAGGGCTTACCTTGTAGTCATCAGTTAGAAAAGTATCTAACTAGCACAGATAAACTAATTAGTCTGCCTTGCGGCCAATAGCTAATTGAGACAGGCTCTGATGTTCTAACTATTCAAGATGAAGTATTTGACGATTGAGAAATAATACCATCCAGATCAAGAGTAGCGAATGAGGTAAGAGAGCGGATACAAGAGCCACAAATTCGTCCCGCTAGACTAGCTAGATCAAGGCCTTCAGCCAGCTCTCATACTCGTAATACTGGGCTATTTGGCACAGGCAGAGAAGCAACTTGGCCAGAGCTCATTACAGAAAGCTTAGAAACAACAGGAAGTCAATAATCTCAACTCTCATCATATACATTTTCGCAGATAGCACGGCGAAATGGAGAACCTCCAGCACAGAAGCGAATGCGGATGACGACAACACGATCTTCAGCAGGAATTTTTTTTGTGGCTGTAAGAAAGGTTGCAAGAATTTAACTTGCTCTTGCCATAAGGATAATAGAATTTGGAATATTTATTGTCATGGCAGAGGCAGTTCCTGCGGCAACATGACTGTAGAAGTGTAGATTAGGGTGATTTTTTAATTGATTTGAATTTTTAAGTTATAGTAATTAATTATTC
>PEDP01000053.1:0-49875 GCA_002918395.1 Erysiphe pulchra
ATATGACAATGGAAACTAGTAGAATCTAATGGATGCATACCGAGCACGATAATACAAAGATAGATCTGATTGGTTAACGTACTGCCCAATCAGGATACGTGATAACCACGATCGGCTTAACATGGTTCCTGACACCCCTCTTTCAATCGTCAAGACAGTCAAGTAATTGATCTTTAGGAAACCTTAGTAGACATTGAAGGATATTGAAAAAAAAATCTTAAGAATTACGAGTGTGCCTGTTGAAGGCTCGAATTTCTGGCCTTTTTTATTTAAATAGATTGATTGATGAAAAACAAAACAGCTTTAGTAATGCTAAGAAAAATGCTAAATCTTTGAAATTACGAGTCACTGTTTGTTTTCTAGTGTCTAGTTTTTTAAATCAATAGAGAAGAAGTTTTTGGAAAGCATTTAGGATTCATAAAAGTAAATAAGTCGGGTTGGTACTGCCAATTGTGTTTTCGAAGCAAAAATGGAAAGGGCTAATGATTAATGATAAAGAAGACCTTTTGAAAATCGTTTAAAGATGGCATACCTGATGCCCTTCTTGAACAGGGATTTAAGGTTAGTAGGTTCCTAGGGAGATGCTTCGCGAGTTCTTAAGTCATGATGGAGAGTAATACAAGAAGGAATTCTGCCAAAGCAACTTGGCTATTAGTTTACATTATTCCTTTATTATGACGGCATATTGTATCCTTAAAAACATGAGAAAATTTGCTGGAAGAAAGTACTTTTGCATGCAGGCGATGCAGATATATATATAGAGTCTTATTATTACGATTAACTAGTTCGAACATATGACATATTACAATTATTATATTTAACATTTAACATTTAACGCCAAGTAGGCACATAGCCTATCCCGGCCTCTGAGTCCTCTAAAGAGCGTTTGGCGTGCCTGCACCGCATATTGCAGCCAGAAATTTCTATTATCTATCAATATGCAATCTAATCTTCACAGACGGCTCGAAAACGCATTGAAATCCGCAGCCTACAAATAGATTTCTTGTTGCGAATTGTGCTAGTTCGCCAATATCTATTAATTTTAATTTTTAAAGTTACTGATAAAGAAGAAATAAACTAGAAAGAATAAAAAAACTGGACTTAGCTAAAATAACATAACATAACATAAAATAAACATAGAAGATAACATATAGTTGGCTTAAACTACCGAAATTTTTGATCGTGCTCTCTTGCACCAGCTTCCAAAAGTACGAGCCCCAGCAGTTGTTCCGAAGACCCATTAATATCACCTTCTGGACCACGAGATAATCTAGGTCGAGGTTTGCGTAAGCCTGCCAATCTGCGACAGGTAAAGAAATGTTCTAGAGTGTTCTCTTCTCCGCACTCATAGAGGAGAGTAGCATCATCGTGTTTAAATCGTCGGTAATAGGCTGCATAGTCACCATGCGGTGTTCGAGCTGAGAGAAGTAGACCAAGATTTCTTCGAGTCAGGAAGCATAATTCTACTGGCATTTTTCCTCACATTGAGATGTTTAAATGCTTGTAGCGCTCTGGAGCTTTATTCTCCCAATATAATGTTCTGTTATGTTTGCTTTGTACCTCTCGTTGAGTAACCTCGTTACCCTTGAAATAGATGCTTTTATGCGTAGCGTAAGTTCATTGCACACACTCTTTGCAAGAGAGTCGGCCCGCTCATTTCCTGTGGTATCCGCATGTCCAGGAATCCATCTTACGATGACAATACCATGCGAAACAACTGGTGTGAGTAGTCTGTTGAGCTACATATCACGTAGTTCTTAGAAACTGACAATAACCTTACAGCTAGATGGTGTTAAATTGCCTGTATGTAGGCGAATGGCAGCTTCCTCATTGTCGAGACAAATTGCAACGTTGGTAGCAAATTTTACCATGATATGATTGGTAGCCGCCTATAAGCCCTCAGTAGCGCCAATTAGTTCCGCGTCGTACAATTCGACTGTACGCTCAAGCGATATTTTCCCAATTGCAATTTCTGTTTTTGGGCCGCGGTAAATGCAATACCCCGCCACCGCATTTCCATCCTCATCCATGGACCCATCAGAATATACAATAAGGTCAAGTATGCCAATTTCACTCGAATTGACCAATTCCTTATATTTATCAAGACCCTCTGTTTCTTGACTTTAGTCCTATTCATCTCGTGCCTAGGGGCCTCCTGAGTGTCAAAGGAAAGCTCAAGGGGTTGTCGACGTCTAATCCACTGAAAGTAAGGTGATTTCCAGCATTTGCGCAGTGGATGATTTTGATCCGCGGCAGCAATTCGCATTGCTAGAGGGTCATGAAATCTTTCGAGCCAAGCGGTCGCAGGGCCCCACTCTGTTTCGCGCGATAGAGCGGTAACCGGGGTGATCTTACACACAGGTAGAACTGCTCGCGCCGTTCTATTGATCGCTCCCTGGATCCGACTTATTGTCCATAGTGAAGTTTTGGGGCCGTACCAGGTCTCAGCACCGTAAAAAAGCGTAGCAAAAGCTACACCATATATAACCTGTCGGAGCAAGTTGGGCTGCTTTGCTCTGATCATATTTTTTAGCCGTTTTACATGGTCCGTTACTACTCGACAACGTTGGCAAGCCCTAAGGGCATGCTCTTTGAAGGTTAGCCTTCTATCATAAACAATGCCCAGCCAGCGTATGAATTCGTTTGGTCGGATTATACTATTTTCCATTTGGATAGAGGGTTCCAGAAACTTTCTTTTGTTGGGAAAAAACTGAAGCTCGGTTTTGGCAGTCTCAAACCAAACGCCATTTTCCAGACCCCACTGCAGTGTAAGGTTTAGACTTGCTTGTAGTTTTTGGCCACATCCTTCTAAAGTACGGGCTGTCTCGAGTGTTAGAATTGTCATCTGGGTATCCAAATCTGCCACTTGATAGATCCAGAGCCAGTTCCGTGTGCAGAAGAAATAAGATGGGGGAAGTAGGGGAACCTTGTGGTAGCCCGCTGGGGATCTAGAATGTATCCGAGATTTGCCCATCAAGATGTATTTTTGTTGTTCGATCAAGTAGAAAAGAGTTGACCCATTTAATTAGGTTCACTGGCCATCCTTGTGTTCTCATTCTATATAGAAGCCTATTCCTTAGTACTCCATCAAACGCACCTTTGACATCGACAGTTCGATTCCCGCAATTTTTCCAAGAGCTAGTGAATTTTTTACATCACATAGTAATGCAATTGTTAAATCAGTGGCGGTTCGTTTTCCGATTTCACTGCACTAGTCTTTGGCGATGATCTTGTATTTTAAAGCCCAGTACGATATCCGTCTTACATGTAGGCGTACAAGACCTTTACCCAGACAACTGAGAAAAGAAATTGGATGATATTATTTTTGGAGAATACGGTCTCGTTTTCCAGGCTTTGATAAAATAACGATTTCTGCTCTTTTAAAACTTCGAGGATGGACACCTATTACGGCACTTAATACGGCGCACTTATTGAATAGGTATGTGATACGGTTTATTAAAGAAGACCATGCGATTCGTAGTTTAGGGACTATAATTTCATCCCATCCTCGGTGAAGACTACCAAAGAACATTCCTAGCAGCTAGGGCTGGGGTGTCATGCGATATATCATAGGCAGCCATATGTCTTGACAGAAGTACCCTACGAAAAAGTTCCATCTTCTTTTTTGGACAAAAGACTTCAGTCTCATCATTAGGGTCCTCGAGAGGCGGGGTGTGGTGCTTTGGAGCAGTATTATGCCAATATGCTATTTTGTATACTTCGGGTAAAGTATCTAATTTTTTTACTCGTGACTTCCAGTATTCTCTCTTAGCCCATCTAACAGCATTCCAAAGTTCTCTTTTCTTATAATTGGATTGACTAGTCCGTCTCGCCTGGCGATATCTAAATGCAGCATCCTTGCATTCGCCATTCCACCACGTAGTGCCCCTCTTTTTGGAACTAGCACGTGGGCAAGCAGCTAAGAAAGCATTGTGAATAGTTTGTGTAATATTGTCTGCCTCATTTTCAATATCTTCAAGGGTCTGTAAAAGTGGAGTTGCTCGTCTATGGCCAAATCTTTAGAAAAAGATCCTTATTGATTAAGTCGCTCTTTGGTTTCTTGGCTAACTGCACCGTACAGAGGAATACTTGTGAGTAGGGTCTCATGGTCTAATGTGGTATGTAGATCTAGAGGAACTTCACATTTGGTATCAATTGGAGAGCAGAAAGCAAGATCTAGAGTGTCACTTTGATTATGAGTATAGATATCCGTTAGATTGAGGAGACTCAGGTCCTTTTCTCTAGCCTAGTCAATTAGGTCTGTTGTTTCTTGGGAGGTGAAAGTTGTAAATGAATCTCACATTGGGTGTCTTAGGTTAAAGTCGCCAGCTACGAAGTCCGGAGATCCGGGCGCTTCAAGTAGTAATTTTAAGCAGTTACTAGCGCCGATATTTTTTGCTGGGGTACTGTATATATTCCAAACTCCGAATCTACGGCCGCGGCCAGCGGAAATATAGATTTTAACAAAATCTGAAGACATATCTATGGTGATTTAGTATGAATGAAGCCCTTGCATTTTTCGAACGTAGTTCAGTGCCCTCGAACGAGTATACCAATCAGAGAGAGGTGAAAAGACCATGAAGCTTGGGTGTGTGATTGATCGCTTTGCAGAAAGGTCTCTTAACGTCCATGGTTTTTGTGTTAGAAGGATGTCGATATTATTTTCCTGAGCGAGTTGGAGTGCTAAGCTATACGCGTCTGCATCCCTTCCCACTTTTGCCTACATTATCTGTATAGATCTTTTTCCTTTTGAGTTACGACTTCTCACCATAATTAGTATGTTGTGAAGTTAAATTCGACCGCTCCCCCTTAAGTGGGTAAGCACTCTGGATTGTTATAAGCTTTATAGAAGTCACTGTGACCTACTTCGCGGATATGTCAAAGATGCAAACCCGTTTGATGAACGAGGGCCCCGTTTTTTCGCTGAGGACAAGCTGGGCAGAAAATGTTTAGGGAATCGTGTAGACCACGACAGTTGAAGCACTGTCTAGGTTTGTTGCATGGACCTTCGAGCTTTTCTGAGCCACATGAGTTGCACATGTACTGTCTAGCGCAAATTCGGGTAGATTGGAAACCGTGACATTTTTCACAAGTATGGACAGCTTTGCGCTCGCGAATGCGCTGTATATCCATCGCAAGACCGAAGAGTTGAAGTCGCGAGGGAAATTTGTGAGCCTTATGTTCAGGGATATGAATAATGATATGTCCTGTACTTTCAGTTGATTCTTTTGAACGGTTTGTCCATGCCACCTGTCTAACGGGAATCTCATGTCGAATCGATGCGAGGCCAGATTCCTGGAGTAGTAGGTCGTCGACGAGATCTTGTTTTCCATCTAGTGTAGTGACAAGTTTAGGTAGAGGTCCAACAATGAAAGTTGCCCATGACTCTTGTCTTTAAGGTGGCATTACCAAATCGTCTCTCAATAGCATCTTTATATTGTAGGATCGTTGCTACTTTCACTGGCGTTGGTGCTAGAATTTTTAAACCTGAGGGTGACTGCCAGGCATCGGACACAAGGGAAAAATCGGTATCAACTGCTGGATTTGTTGTCGAAGGAGAAAAGTGTCTATTTTTCGTGCTTCATGGTCTTTCCCAAAACGATTCATAAATCTTCGATCTTCAAGGCCCTGTCCTTGTTTGGGTGAAGGCCTAGGAGGAGGTGCCCGGATAGGATTATTTATTGATATGTTATTGACATTGGCAGCTCTGGTTGCCCAGGAGGTTTAGCTCTTGTCTTAGGTTATCTGTGTCTTTTGGGGGTCGTCAGTAGTTTTCAAAAATGTTCTTTCCCCTCGAATAGCTCGAGAACCCCCCCTGAGTGATCAATGCTAGAAATCTTGTGCCAGCGCTCGGGCATTCTATTTCCATTTCTTTTAAGTACGGTCCTTCAAGATTCAATAGACCTCTGGCCTTAATCATCAGCTTCGCGTTTTGCAATCATTGCCGTAATTCTTCTAGTTGCGAGCATATAACATATACTATAGCATGTTAACTATGACGTATCCAACATTACTGAGATGGATTTGACTATCAATTGGCCAAGACCGAGACCATACATTTGACGAATCAACGCTCCAACTTATGCTACCCTAATTCCACCTAGGGTACACCCTATATTGGAATACACTGCTGTGATCCGATAACGCGATCACACACATTTGACAAGTGAAATGAATATTCGTCGATAGAATAGCCTCTTTTCGGCGCGAATTACCTAAGTTTATAATTATAAGTGTAGCAGTAAATTTTAGCAATACGTGACTTTGAAGTTTTTCTGATACAGTGTTCAGCAACATCAGCTCGCTTGTGAAATACCTTAAATGGGGAATAAAAATGTGAAGATTACAATAAACGCAGACTTATTAGGTAATCGCTATGTAAAAGAAGGATGCATTCTGTTTTCCTAAGCAGCTGCTTCAAAGTTTCTTGCCTATGCAAAAATACAACATAAATTTTAAGTGGAAAATTGAATAAGATCAAATCATTGATTTGTATTAAAATTAACTCGGTACAGACATCATGCGGGTGGAAATGATTTAAACAGCTAACTAAAGGTGCAATTGAGAAAAGAAAATTGATTAGACCAGGTAATTTCTCGACTGTGAGGAAATGATTTTATGGTTCATAAATTTCAAACTGAATAGCAAAGCATTGGCTTGCGCCGACGATTGAGATCCCTGCAAACTTTCAAGTATGAGGCCAGTTAAGTGGCTGTTGCTATTGAAAATTTAAATACAACTATGGATAGCTCTTCTGCCGAAAACCGCAGAGATAAACCGTCACTATTCTCCGTGCCTATTCCAATAAAGAAAATATTCGACAAGGTCCCTATTGTGATATACCCTCCGAATCAACTACCTCAGAGATCCTCTGGGTGTGACAAGTCTCCAAGTCTATATGTCTTTAGTAAAGAACATGATGCTATTGCGGGAAAGCCATCATTCAATCCGAGCTGTCTAAAATGGCAGGTCAGTGCTATAAATCCGATGAAAAGATGCCATTGACGTGGGGATAGACATTTCTGAAGATTACTGGAATTGAACATAATATAATCGGATCAAATAATCATGCATCACCTACTGGCTCCTTACCATTTCTTCTACCGGCTTTCAACGGCACCAACCGCTTCTCTGAAAGTGTCAACCCTATTATCGCAGACAAGTTAATCAAATACTCGGAAGAGCATGGAGCAAATATCCAAGATACGTCAAACATACGTTATAGTGCATATCAATCGCTATTAGATTATCGAATAAGAAATGCGTGGGTAAGAAGTGTCATATAAACAATTAGCTAATATTTTTCTAACAAATAACTAGCTCTACTTTCTATATCTAGAGTCGCGCAACTTTAACGAAGTCGCGTACCCACTCTACGTGTCATCTGTATCGTCTAATTCTCTTGTACGAGCTTCAATATCTCATCAGCTTCGAACAGCTGCGGAGTCCGAACTACTAAAGCAATCATCGGTGATAGATATTGATGATATTTATAGCGAAGCAGATAAAGCGTTTGAGGCTTTATCTATACTACTGGGAGAAAATAATTGGTTTTTTGGAAATGAAAAACCTGCTTTATTTGATGCTAGCGTCTTTGCTTATTCACACCTCTTACTAGATGAGAAAATGCGGTGGCAAGAGACTAAGCTTTGTAGAGCTCTTCGAACTCGCAGAAATTTAGTACAACACCGTGAAAGAATTTTAAAACAATATTACAATCATAATTAAGATAGAAATCCTACAAAAGTTAGTATAACCTTTAGTTTTATAGCTTGTTAATGTTCTTTTATAGCTCAAATTTCCTCATACTATTGTTTCAGGAGATTAAAATTCTTTATCTGCATGATCATAACCCACATGAAATAATGAGAACTTCAATCAAATACGAGAATCGACTCTTTCAAAGATCTTTAGATACTCTTTTTCCCTCTCATTTGGGCATTGATCAGAAGCTGGATGCATTGAACTGTTATTGGTTCCATTCCTTAATAAAGTTTGGAAATGTTCTTTTTCAGACCGTAGGATACAGGATTATTCAATGAACTTCAATAACCTTTAACGATATAATAAGCAAGCTAAATGATTTTGTGCCAGGTAGTTTGTTTAAGAACATTAATCCGAAAGAGATATTGTTATCAGCTCATCAAGTAGTATACTACAAAAGCATCAAGTAAAGACAAAGAAATCATGCCTATAAAGTCTCATGTAAATTATTGGGAGCCCGGTGTGGAAAATACATTTCTGGTCAACACTCAAAGTTGCATAAGCTTGAAAATGACAGATGGAGATGACATTGCTTCCCCTCTTTTTTTCGCTTATTTTTTCAAAGATCGTGCAATCTTTGGCTGTGCAGACTCTTCACTTCCTTTTTTAGTTCTATTCCTGGAGAAGATATCTTGCTGAAGCTTAAGTAATTTGTAGGTATGGATTTGTTCACAATAATTGATGGAACGGGTGTGCTACCAAGCAACATATTTTCAGCCACAAACTCTCTTGACCAGGTATCAGGCTCAACTAACGCTGGCTCGAGAACAAATTTTCTCTATCAGCTCGTATAACTCCTAAAGTATGTCCAATTTCACCCGTCAAGTTAGGCCCAGCATTATTGTTCAGCTTTGCTTCTAGCATGCAAACAGAGCGATTTAGAAAATTCTGAAAAACTATGGAAAGGAAAGACTCGATCTTAGTTTAATAAAAGACCTAGTCAGGCAAATGATTTGATACGTGCACTGGACATACGCTGGCATAGAATCAAGCATGATTTCTTGCATCGTTCAATTAACCGTCTACGAATTGATCCATATGTTCTGATCTCGACAAGTCGTATTATTACCTAGGCATTACAACGCATTAGGGTAATTATGTGCGGCAGTCATTGGAGGAGGTCGCTATCATCCATATTTGCTAGGAAACATATTAGATCTAACCGAGAAAGTACCTTGGACTAACGCATTCGAAATGCAACGATTTTAAATCAAGTTCTGCGAGGGTAAAGAAATTTAAGTTGGTTACATAAACTCAAACTGGATTCAAGTTATTACTAGAGATTGAAACAGAAAAATAGGCACTTAAAATTTGTTGAATGCCAGTATGAAACTGCTGCTACTAGATAGTAGTGTTTTTGATATTTAAATCACGAAGTAGCTTCGCTATAAACGATTTGCGAAAAGAGTTGGTAGTTAGGTTTATGTAACTAGCTGGCCTGACTTTGTACATTGAAACACAGTAATTTGATATTATTTCCAGTGACTTGATCTTGAACAAAAAATAAAACCAGGATTCTAGACTTTTAAAATATTTTCTGCTTCTTAATTATACTTGTTTGGATTTTTATCATTAATACACACATTGTATCATTTTTTCTGCAAAGCTTCTGGGCTTTCCACCGAACACTTGACCGATTCCTTTGTAGTAGGATTCAAGGTGATAACATCCGATATTTCACACATAAAGTTTATAACTAGGCAATGCTCAGAAGTAGCCTTTTTCTTTTTCAAAGGGTGAACTATGTAAGGACCTCTTACATTAAATTTTAGGCCCTGCAATGTTGCTGGATTATTTTTTAGTCTCATATGGCTTTTTGATTTCTTGCATGCAGTCTTAGCTGCTGAGGCGAGCTCCTCGTGTAAAAACACATCAGAATCACATCGGTAGTTATTACGATCTCGATAGCCACCAAAAATTGCCTTCCTGTCACATGGCACTAAATTTTTGTCACCCCGCATTGCGACAGAAATGATACGAAGGTCGGGCGCTAGCACCAAAAAATATTTTTCCACAAAACCAGCTCTGAATGATTTTAAATTTTTATTAAGAGGCCGTAGGTAGTAAGGCGAGTAAAATGGTGCACAGTCATGATGTTTGGGAAATCTTTTTTGCCTCGTCTTCACTTCGCTAAGAACCTTTTGAATAAAATGCCACAGATAATTATCATGAAAAAACATATCATGGCATTTGTATCCATAATTTGTTGGTTTGGTGGTATTTTGACTGAGTTCGTTAGTATCAGGTGCTGGAAAAGCTTTCCTTGCCCTCATGCATCTTATATGATTATGTGAATATAACCTAGAAATAGAGACAGGTTGGTCTCACAATCTGTTAAAGAAAGAAGAGGAGTTGTTATATTTTCATAGATTGTATTTCTGAATCTATTGTTAGTTCACATTGGGAATTTACTCTCCAATGCCGAGGCGCTAAGACAGTGCCTGCAATACATGAATGACTAATCAGATTTAGTGATGATCATCAACAGCTTTTCTTCACCATTTTACACATCTTTTACGCCTAGAATTAGTCCCTGTGAGAGATGGGAAGAATGTCTAGGCGGACGATGGACTATAAGTAGGTCCGTGTAAGTTTGTAATATTTTACATTTAGGTCATATTTTAATTGACAAAGAAGATTATAAACTCCCTTTGATCATTTGATTTGTCCAACAATCTTCAATCTTTATTCAAACTGTGACACTAAGCAGTATCAAAACTATACTCTCCTTCAAAACCTACTCGACATTAGAAATTATTTAATTATCTACGATGAAATGTTTAAAACTTTCTTTTCATGGCTCGAATATTCTTCGGCTATTGTGAGTAATTTATATATCACGTGACTATTTGACTGAATGGTAGAAACAGCGGGGTATCGCCTATCGTATGATCTATGGCTCCCAAGACAAGTTAAAGAAAGGTTACAAACGACCCTTTTAATAGTTTATTTTTAAACTTTTCGTAACGTTTTGCCCAAAGACTATGTCTAATAACACAAATCATGAGACTAAGCTGGACAGCCCAGTAAGTTGAATAGATTGACATCATACCAGATCATTCACAGTCGTTATTGGTTTAACAATAAGTTTATGCAGTTTAAAAATTATGTTGGAGCTGAGTCACCAACAACTGTAAAGCCATTTGATATGGATGATGATGAAGTGCCAGAATCAGCTGTCGGTGTCAATGAAGCACCAAACTTATCCGGAACCGTCAAACTAGATAATGAACCTCCAAGTCAACCACCACCACGAGCACCTCAACTAACCACCCCGGGTTTAAATGGTGAAGAAATTTTGATAGAAGCATTTCCTAGCATTGATCTAGCTGTAGTAAAAGCCGTACTACGAGCAAGCGGTGGTCTTATTGAGCCTGCGTTCAATGCCTTGCTGGGTAGGTCGAGGCTACATTAAGTCAATTATAAGTATTGATCATAGCAAAAGGCATGTCCGACCCTGAAGCCGCTCAAGAATCGAGCATCAATCCACCTACTTCCCAACCTGCTGCTGTCACCGGTGTTGGATCTACCCCATTGTCACAACTCGAAGCTGATGAACGCTATGCTCGTCAGCTAGCTAATCAATATAGATATAGCGATAGAAGCGCAGCTTCAGAATCTTCAAGAAACAACCCTCGAGGGGAATTGGCTCCAGGATCGGGTCGATCACAAAATATACAAGAAGAACGGAGCTTTCTTGAAGATGACTTACCGATCATTAAGGATAATTTAAAAAAAGGGTTTTTGGAGACGCAAAATAAAGTCAGTAACTGGATTACATTGCTAAAAAAGAAAATCGATGGAGATGACGACGATGATGATACACATCAAAATCATGGCTCCACATCCAGAGTAAATAAATTTAACGATGGTGGAAGAAAAAGTGATGATTTCAGTCCTTACGATGCTGATCCTCAAGTTCTTGGTGATGATTTCGCAGGGATTCAAATGCACTCCGATGGTAGTAAGTCACCACTTTTGCGAGTATGATAGAAAAAAGGCTAATAAACCAGCGCTCGCGAGTCAGACTAACAAGACCGATAAACCCCAACTAAAATCTATCCCTATGCATTCCAAAACTTCCTATGACTACCAAACATCATTAAATATTAGTCCTCTAAAGGAAAATGACTCACTCAAGACATCCTCAAATTATGAACCTCAAAGTGCATCCAAACAGAGTAAATGGCAACCATTGTCGAAAATCGAACAAAATCCCGTTAGTGAGGCAGATAATGATCCTTTTAGCCTTGGAGATAGTGATGACGAAAAAGAGACAAAAGATTGTGTCCCAGGTGTAGAAGCAAAGCCCAGTATAGCAGAAGCACAGGATAAATTTTCGCCTAGGAATAAAAATAATAACATATTAGAAAGCGAATCTAATCTTAATGAAACAGCTACTGTTCCCATCACTAAGTGAAAAATAAATAGGTTAACTCTACTCAAAGTCTCAAAGAGTTTTGCTAGGTTATGTATAGTAAACTTTTCCTTTCAATTATGGTTCTTTCATAGAAATTGTAGTTACTAGACAGTTATGTTTATCGATTCTCTATTAATGAATAAACCTTACTTTAGAGATATATAGCGTATTAGCCTAAAGTTCTATAAGTACTTGGGTGAAATCACTTTCTACACTAATGACTCTCTCTCATCAATTTGGGGTATAAAAAATTAAAGCCTGGCTACTAGATTGGACACAGTTCATCTAAACTAGGTTAAATTTAATATCATCTGAAACTGTAATAGGCCTGTTAACATGTCCATAGTAATCCAGCTAGTTTGGTTATAGCATTGATAGTTAATAAAGCTTTCGGAAGTCTTAATCTTTTAGGAAGTAGCGCTGTAGACATAGCACAGTAAATTAGTAATACGGTTCTGTCAATGAATCAAAAGTTATACCATTCGTTTTATTCCGAGTAGTCGTGATAAACTTCCCTTAATACTCACTTCCTGTTTTGCTTCTGATCTCACACAAGATTGATATCAGCTATATATGTATCTTCTTGATAAACCTACTCAAGCATTCTAAGAGATCAAGAGCTTAGTAAGAATTTAATATAAATATATATATATGTATTGATTTTCTAATAAGTATACCCATGCATATCCACAAAGAATAGATGTGATGCCCTCAAATTTTTAGGCAAAAAAATATATACCACTCAGAGTTTGAGCTTCAAAGTAGGCAGAGTAATCAAAAATCGAAAGAATAGTAAAGTTACACCTTTTTGACAGCGACATGATGTATCGTGACTCATTCATATTTTTTCCGTCAAGTCCCACGTCGGGAAAGGAGTAGACCAATTAAAAGCACTAAAGAGAGCATTACAATATCTTTTTCTCATTGCACTTTCCTCTTTGTGAGGAATTCTTCCTCGAGTGAGAGCATGAGGTAAAGAATTGGAGGTTTCTTTCTCACATTGGAATCCAAATTCTAAAATCTTGATCGAAGGCATGTTTGATTTAATCATAGTTGCCATTTTGAGTAAAATTGACCACTTTTCTGTGTGGGGAAGGCCTGTCCTTCGAGTGAGGAATATTCTACGAGTCGTTAATAATTTATCCAAATGTAGTTTAGTGGCAAACTAATTTATTACCAGAGAGCTCATACAGGCATGAAGGCATCATCTAAATGAAATATTCCTCTATTTATTAAATACAAATAATATACATTCTTTGTGTTTACTCGGAAACCTTATTGATTCGATTTGAAGAGCATCAATTGGTTAGGATTAACCTTGGAAAAGCATTGTACATTGCGTTAAACATTGACAACATTCATGAACAAATCTCAACATCATGGGACTCACAAATCAAATGATACGCACAGATAAATTATTAATTTATTCAACTAAATTTGAATTTCGAAGATTATTCTCATAAGATCTGGCTACTGGCCCAGGATTTATCATCCCATGATTCGGATCCATAAAATTGGACCCTCAAATTTAGTCCCAGTTTAAAGTACATTCTTCAATAGGTTGGATTTGACGACTTATTTTCGCCAAAATAAAAGTGCTTGAGGATTTTAACACTTATCAGAAGTATTTTCTCGTATTTTGACATGTTACTAAGAATCAGGATTGCTTCTACATTCTATACTTTTTGCCTACCGTCCGTCAGGTTACTCGCTGTCAAATTTTGGATCTCCTGATACGCAGATAAACGTATAATTTCAAAATTTAGAAAATCTTGCAAATTATCGCCATAAAAATACAGAGACGCTTCAATTCTTCTAATGACTTAATTTCGAATTAAAATACTAATAGACTTAAATTATCATAGAATGTACGTTACACTCTTGTTGGGTTGTTATTTATAAATTTTTCCTGCTGGCTAGTTCATTGAGATTAATTATGTATCTTGCAGGAAGTTTGGAAAACAAATTCAAAAGCTACAGCTTGAGCTGCCTGATTATTCAGCTAGTTTCGTCAATTATAAAGCTCTAAAGAAGGTTAGTTAACAAATTTCAATCAGACTACGAAAAGATAGAATATATAAGTATTATCCAATTTCTTTTTCTCGGAACATAAAACTCAGTCTTGTAATTAACGAATAATATTGACAAAACTTGTCGATAGTTAATTAAAAAACTTTCAGCAAATCCACACTCCCCAGCTCAAGATGAGGATCAAAATTTCTCAAGCAGTGTGACTTCACAGGCAGGCTTGCAGGTGAATAAGACTTCGTTTTTCTTTCAATTGGTATACTGAATGCCTGAACCGTATCTCAATCTTTTTGAACTAATAGTTGCAAAGGAAAGAGAACTAGAAAAGGTCAACGCCTTATATATACAAAAAGAAGCCGAGGTAAGTAAAGCCCTTCAATATTAAGAAATATCTCATACATAAGTAGCTTCAAATCCGGCTCAAGACCCTTCTTGAAAAAAAGAAGGTCCTGAAGTCGAAGAATCAGATCACTTCAAGAAGATTTGCAAAATTCACTACATTAGAAGAAGGCTTTCAGCAATTTGTAAATGATTTGAATAAACTTCAGCAGCTTGTTGAAGTTAATGGAATAGCGTTTTCAAAAATTTTAAAAAAGTGGGACAAAATTTCTAAATCACAGACTAAAGAATTGTATCTTTCAAGAGCTGTTGAAGTTCAACCATTTTTTAACCCAAATGTTATCAGTGAGCTTTCGGACCAGGCTACCACTAGCTTGCAAGAGCTGGGTGCTTGGTCAGAAGGTGATCATTTTGGCTTTGATAGGAATAATTTTGATCACATGGTTAGCAGTCAGCATTTACTTGGCACCGATGAAGGTGATACCGACACCCTTCTCCTTGAAACCGTAAAATCAGGTAATCTGGAGACTCTCAAGGATCTAATATCTAGACTGAAAAATTCTGCTCTATCAATTAGCTCTGGAAATTCAATACTTCAAGAACGTATAACAAGAACTTTTCTAACTGCTATAAATGGAGGGCCACAAGAGTCATTACAACTGCTTATCGATACTGGACTTGTAGATTTACAATCAGAAGACGACATCAATGAGAGGAATTGTCTTCATCAAGCTGCCATTTATGGAAATATATTTATTCTGAAGGAAGGTCTAAAAGGAGGTGTAGCTGTAAGTCGAGTCGATGCATATGGTCAAATACCACTCCATTATGCTTGTATGCATGGTCATCTTGAAATGGTAGAAACCTTACTGAACTGTGAGCTTGATGTTCCTACGGTAGTCTAGAAACTAATTTTCTTAGCTGACTCGTCAACTATTGACTTCATTGATCATGATCGCTTCACTCCTCTAATTCATGCAATCAGACGTGGACATCTAGAATGTGTTGAACATTTAATATCACGGTCTGCAAGAATCGATCCAATATCTGATGTGGATCATGTCCCTTTGAATCTAGCCTGTAATTATGGCTCGGTGTCCATTGTAGAACTGCTTTTAAAGTATGGAGCAAAGATTCTATCTGACGTAGAAGGGTTATTTCCTCAACATTTAGTTGCTCGTTCAGGAAAAACACCCGATTTACTTTTGCTCCTCAGGGAGTATGGTGCAGATTTGAATCAAGTTGATAAGCTATACTCATGGACCCCTCTTTTTCATGCTGCAAGCGAGGGTAACGTATCATGTATTCGAATTCTCTTGGATTTAGGTGTTCATCTTGAAATTTTGGATGAAAAGGGACTATCTGCTATGTATTATGCGGCATGGGAAGGTCATCTAGATTGTATGCAGCTTATATCGTCAGCTTCCATTTATACACAAAGTGCTCAAAAAACACTTGGGACAGCTCAAAATTTTGCATTCGCAGGAAAAAGTGTTCCTGAAATCGCAAGTGTAGATATGGATGCAATACCTGAGCTTGAGCTGCCTCCCCCCATTATTCCTCTTCGACGTTATGGTCATAGTTTTTTGGACACTAAAACTTTTATCAAAATTATATTTGATGGAGACGGACATCAACCTTTGACCTTTTTTCACGACTGTAAATATCCCGCAGCTCGTCTCACAATCTCCTCTAAGATATCAGACTTGATTCCCAAAAATATATTACTACCCTTTCAAGAAGATACAAAAATTATAACCTTCCAGATAGATAATCTAGATACTTTTACTATCGATTTTGATGTATTCCCAACTTACGGAGCCAAGGTTATTGCTAAGACAGTTGCACTTCCGCACACATTCCGTTCCTTAATTTGTAATTTCGGACGCTGCTGTCTACCACTGTTTGATCCAAGACAGAGAGTCATAGGTCAGATTACTTTTAACTTCCAAGTTATTAAGCCATTTCAAGGAAAACCTCTGGAAATTACAGATTTTCAAACATACTGGAAATCGACGTGTCACCTGAATCAAAAGTCGAATACGCTTATAACTGATTCAAGTTTGTCAGGCGACTATGTTCAACTTTTCGTTCAGCAATTAGCTGATGGAATACCAGTTTTGTGGCCAAAATGGACAATAAATCACTTTGGAATTGAATTTTTAATTAGTCGCATGACTTATGAACAATTTATCTACGCGGGCTCTAGGCAGGCAAAGACTGCACATGAGATTACAGAACTCAAAAATTTGCCTCTGGAAAGTATTGCGGAAGTCCATCACATTCTCTCAAACACTGCTATTTCATTAAAAGATGCGTTGGAGCTACTTCCAACAGGAATGTACGTGAATATTCAGATTTTGTACCCTACTCCAGACGAAGAGAAGGCACTAAACCTTGGCTTTTCAAAGAGTATTGATATGTTTTGTGATGCGATACTACATGTTGTTTTTGATTGTGCACGCACTATTCGAGAACGTTTTCCAGACGCCATGAGATCAATTGTCTTCTCTTCTTCTAATCAGACAGTATGCACCGCATTAAATTGGAAACAACCTAATTACCCTATCTTCTTAAATAATGATCTTAGATGCGAGAGCATTTTTGATGATTCGGGACTCACAAAGACTAGCGAAAGACAACCAATGAGTATTAAGGAAGCGACAAGGATAGCGAAAGACAATAATTTCATGGGGCTATGCTGTAGTTCATCGTTTCTGGTATTTACTTTTCCGTTCCTTACCTTCTATCTGATTTCATCTAATCTTAGTTTTAATAGGAAATGGCGCCAGAATTAGTAAATGCCATTAAATCCCAAGGCTTAGTACTTGTTGTCAACAAATACGAAGCTTCAACTCGGTCTTCCAAATTAACTGAAGGCGCTGATGGTGTGTTACATAAGAATGGTGTTTTAAGGTTTAACGAAAAAATTTCTTTACCTTAATGGATTTTATCCATTGTTAAGTTATTTATGAATTGTTTTATTATTACGCACTCTATTTATACAATCTATCTAATTTTTACTTGGTTTCTAAAACAACGGTTTTACGAAAAATTCGAAATCCATAGAAACTTTGTCCACGTTGCTGTCTTGCCACCATACAACGAACGATACATAGGTCAGAGTGGTTCAAAATCAAAGAGTGTGAATGTACGGTCGTCACTTACTAAGATATAATACATAATTAAACAGCTGATTTTGTCCATGTAAATCAACATTACCATCAAACGATATTGATGGAGAGGAGAAAGTGCTAGAGGGAAAATCTTATTACTGGTCTTTCTGTTTGGATTCGGGGCATTTTTGTGCGAGAAATTGAACTCGGAGGTTTAAAAAACACTTCAGAATTGATAATTAAATAGTAAAGAATTGTTAAATGATACAAAGAAAGTTTGAAACTCAAGTAATACTAATTGGATGACTAAGTATAGTTTAATATCATCTTGCAACTATTTCATGAAAAAAAGGTGGACTCTATTCCTAGGGAGAATATTATGATTATGAATTTGGAGAGAAAAGGGGTCATACTAGAGAGAGCTCGCCATAGAAGAGTGTTGTAGCAAAATAAGAATAAATTAATCTCTTACACCCCTGAATACACTTTACAGCAGTGATTAATTTGCAACTGCCTAAAATAATCCAACGATGAGTTAGGAAATGAAATCAAGAGGCTGGAAAAAGGCAATAAAAATTAGCCTCAAGACACCTAGAATTTCATGTAATTACCAAAATGAAACGTAAAAGATACTAGAGCTCATCAATTTTGAATAGAGATCCTTTTGAAATTATGAAAGGTAGACAAGCAAACTCAAGTTAGAAAAATTTCTACTTTTATTTTAATAATCTGGTAGAGGGTGACTGGGGTATGGATTACGCCCCTTTGTATTCATACTTCAATGTACTTAACTCATGCTGTGGATCAATACTATTCATAAAACAAGCTGTGATCAACACAGCTCCATAATTAATGATTGGTATAAAGCAAAGTCCAAACCATAGGCTTCCAGCTCTTTTCTCTATCACACCTCCAAGTAAGACTAAAGTAACACATAATCCTATATTAAGATAAGGTAAAAATTGCTTCATCGGTCCTTGACTAGGAAGGAGTGAAATATACTGATTTGGCTTTGGTTTCTGAGTCGATAATTGGGAAAGATGGTCGATAAAAGCAATATTAGTTTGACCAGGTGGAAGAGAGACTAATAGGTATGCGGTAGAGAGGAGCGAGGTGATGCTGACTATTGAGAATAGAGTTAAATCTGGATTGAAGATCGTTCTCAAGTATGGCGATATACTGATGAGGGATATTATGAGAAGGATACGCGTATATAGCTGATTAGCTCTTGCATTTTCATCATCCAGTGACTGAATCAGATTGTCCTGTTCTATGGGAGTGTGAGTAAAGATTTGGCAAAATTTGCAAAAGGGTCCTTTCTGGACCAACCTTCTTCGTCTAAATACCCTTCCGACTGCAAAGTACTATTCTCATCGCTATCCTCAGTGGGGTATCTAAAAGCACGGCGGCCTTTCATAATAATTGATTACAATCAAAGAGGCTGCACTCATTTCTCGTAATGTGTTAGCCTATCATCCCTGCCCAAAATCATTGCTCCTACATCATAAAGATTCGATTGCCGACCTTTTTTAAGCGTCGAAATCGACTTTTGCATGGTCTAAATAGAATGATATAATTGGAAAATTAAAGACTCTTCCATCATCAAAGCTTTTCTTTGATCATACCTCTGGAATTAATCTAAATTAATTTACGAAATGTTAAGGCCACCTAATTATAAAATTTTACCAAGACTTTTACCTCTGAGAGGTATTGTAAGAAGCAGTGATCTCTTCAATAAACTTACAATCCAAAGAAGGACTCTAATTGCGGCACCAAAGCCAGACCAAGGGCCTTTGATGGAAAGGAGACCCGATCGAGAGCTTCCAGGTTCGCATCTCAGCATCTTTCTTAAGACGTCGGTTGAAATCAGCAAGTAGAATGATGAGGGTGGACAAACATAAAGAAAAACAAAAAAATGGGAGCTAGCTAATTGAAGTATAGAGATTAATGATGGTGGTATGCGCTGGCTTCGCACTATACCTATTTTCCTCGTCATTCTAGGCTCGTCTTGTCTCGCAATTTTTAACTACCAAAAATCTTCTTCGTCTGTGGTTGCATCAACCATGTATGCTCTTCGTACATCTCCCAAGGCCCGGGAGATTTTGGGAGATGAAATTTATTATGCTGCCAAGATACCGTGGATCTGGGGTGAAATAAATCTATTACATGGGAAAATAGATATTCACTTTACTGTTAAAGGGACGAAGCAACAGGCAACTATGCGATTTACGAGTATAAGGCCAACGAGAATGGGATTATTTGAGACTACCGAATGGAGCTTAGAGACCTCAGATGGTAATAAATTCGACCTGCTTGAAGGAAACGATCCATTTAAAGTAATAGATGCCGATGAGACGGAGGTAAGGGTTGCAGGAAGAGGGAGTTATGCACCAGATGTCTCCAGATAAGTAAGGGCAAACTTTGGAACGAATAGATGTTCTATTCCTTTACTACAATCTTATGTTATGATGAATATAAAAATGAAGGATCCGTCAATATCTCATACAGGATTATTTTTCTAGGTATTTAAACAACTAGAACTACACTTTAAAAATATGTACATAATAAATTTTCAGTATAATCTAAGGGAATCTTCTAGGTTTCCAAATCTACATCGTTTAGTAGAAATTTGAGAAAATAAAACTCACACGATAACATTACTCCTTGCTGGTTAATTCATGCTTTTGCTGGATCTTGTATATCCATTTTTTTGGCTACAGGAATAAGTGGCCAAGGTTTTTTAATGGCATCTTGAATCTGAACTATACATCCTTTAGGTCCTGCGATACATCCACTCAAGACTATGAGACCTCTCTCTGTATCAGTCTTTAACACTTTAACACTTTGAATCGTCACTTGATTCCCACCCATTCTTCCCGCCATCCGCTTCCCAGGTAAGACTCTAGAACCAGAGCCTTGCGAAGCACCTGCTGAACCCATTGCTCGATGTGTTTTGGAGTTACCATGCGAAGCCGGTTGACCACTAAAATTATGTCTTTTCATCCCACCTTCAAATCCCATTCCTCTACAGTTGCTTCGAGTATCAACAAACTGACCCTCTAAAAACCAATTGGGCTCAATCAATTGACCAATTTTCAATAACCCACTAGCATCCTTGACTCTAAATTCAGAAATATATTTCTTTGGACTGACTTTACTGCGCGCAAAATGACCTAGAAGTGGTCGAGAGACGTTATCGGAATGTTTCCACCCACTTCCTACCTGTACTGCATAATATCCATGTATTTGAAATGTCTTGTGAGATATTACTTGTACCCGATCCATTTGTAAGACCGTACACGCAGTTCGCACACCTGTCTCTGCGTCGTAGAGTGCCGTCATGCCCTTCTTAATTGCAAGCACACCTGTACGTAACGGGAGTGTTTTTTCTAAACGTTTAAGTGCTGCCTGTGGTGAATGTTCGAGTACGGGTAAATCTTTCCCCATATTATAGTCAAGTGGTTTCGCTCCTCGAGTCTTCCCACTGTACCATCCATATTTGACACCCCGGGTGGTTATAAAAGGTAGAAGTTTCTCGGAGTGATATAATTTTAGAGGTAACTGAGCCCAACAGCTTGAGGTACGTAGTTTGGGTGGCATAATTATGCACAAAGAACCAAACTGAACTCGCTGATGTTCATATACGGAATTCGGCTAAATATTAGATGTACAATTCTGAAGTTTTACGAAGGCAATATAAATTAGAAAAGAAGAAAGGACACACCCCATCTCATGGTCAATATTCTCATCAACATGTAAACTCAAAGAAAATTTAAGAGTCTCCTAATATGGTATACTATTTTACTTCGAATCTGGTGACGCCATTGGCACAGATTTATATGGGCAAAGATAAGGAAGAAAGTTAGTGTATTTATACGGAAACAAGAAAAAAAACACATTTACATTATATAAATATATTACCTACGACTACTGACAATACATTACTCTCAGATGAAGTCTTGATCAAGTATGGCCTAGAGACAGATGTGTGGTTTCACGTGGATAAATTATCAAGTGCACATGTCTATGTTCGACTTCAAGAGGGACAAAAATGGGATTCTCTTCCACCAGATCTTGTGACTGATTGTGCGCAATTAACTAAAGCCAATTCTATCGAAGGTCTGGCAATTTTGCTTTTCTCTGGATTATCATTTTAAAACTCACTTTACTTAACAAAAAATACAGGTAATAAAAAGGATAATATTACTGTTATCTATACACCATGGAGCAATCTCAAGAAAGACGGATCAATGGTTGCTGGTCAAGTTGGCTTTAAAGACCCCAGACAGGTGCGAGCAGTATTTTTAAAAATAAATAAATGATTAAGGGCTAAAGCTCTAATCGATTTTTGACCAGGTTAAAAAAGTCTTGATTGCTCAAAGAGAGAATGCCGTCATCAATCGTCTGAATAAGACTAAAGTTGAGAAATTTCCCGATCTTCAATTAGAGAAGGAGAGTTTTATGAAAGCCATTCGAAAGAAAGAGCAAGCTGCTCAATTGGAAAGAGTAATTTTTCCTTCTTTTTCATATTTTCCTGTGACCATTTAAATACTCATTTGTTCTTAGAAAAAAGAAGAAGCCCGAATTGCCCAAAAACATAAGGAATTAAAGTGGCAAAAAGATCATGCATATGACGAACTCTTTCAAGATATGGATGTTCAAGGAGTAAATAATCAAAATAATGAGGATTGGGAGGACGACTTCATGTGAAATAAAGCTCAAATTTTCTCACTCCATTTACGAAATAAATTTCACGGTGGAAGAATATCCGGTGGTGAAAGTCCGTAATTTTCCCGACTTTCCTAATGCATTACTGAATGAATGATTACCGATTACAAAATAATTAGATTCAACGCTTGTCTCTTTCTCTACCAAGACTACTACCAATTTGATTGATGGAGGTGCCCTTTATGGTGTGATCGCGCGGGTTTGCTGCTGCTTCATATAAGATATTAACTGGCGCTCTACCAAGCTGCATCCAATCACCCTTGAATCCTAAGTAGTTAATTTGAGTTTTATCGTCACCGTAGTTATCCTCAATAAAGAGAGTCAAGTTCTGAACTTTTCCAAACAGAGCTCTTTTTACTGGAATATCTTGCACCTCAGAGCTCTGGGGAATTTTAAATTCCTGAACTGGTGATAAGTCACTTGCTGTTGAGAAATCTAGATCATCCCGATTTTGAAAGACTTTCAAGGTAAGAGGCGCTGATCCAGTATTCGAAGAACGTATAATAATAGAGTGTAATTTTATTTGTCCCGTGAAACTGCCTAGTTAGTCTACAAGTGATAATAGGGTGCTCACTGATTGAGAGAATACACACGGAATATGTATTAGTAACTGGTCATCGGTATCGCTCTCGAGAACTGGAGATAATTGTAGTCGCTCTGCCCAGGTTTTCTTTAATATAGCTTGACCAGACCCAACCTCCGTTTCATTCAGACATGTAACACCATCGAAGTTTATATATCGGTAAAGAGAATATTGAAGAGCAGGTTGAATATCATCAGAATGATCATGACCCTCATGACCATGACCGTGATCGTGATCATGATCATGGTGGTGCCCATGGTCATGCCCGGAATGCTCTAAATGTTCATGATGGCAATGAGATGACATTTTTACTATGGATGTTGTCAGACAGTTGTTGGTAAAAGTAATATATATAAATTTCTTTCGAAGAGATTTACCTCAAGCTTGACGTTCCTTCGTTTACAGTAATTTGTCTGTAAATGGCATATCATAGTTCATAGTTCATTCAAGTGACTCTACAAATGCATGCATAAGTTTTATTTGTTCAGCCAGGCCTAAGATCTGATTTTTATTTCACAATCGATTATTATTTGTCCAAATCTTACAATAGATACCAGATATTAGGATTGCAGTTTATATTTCACCCTTATGAACTAGAGTTTAAGATGTTGAGAAAACAAAAAGGATGCGGAAATAATTTAGGAGTCTACAAATATTTAACAACGTGTATTTCATACTATCTTTTCTCCATCATTTCAGTTTCCTACTTTACAAAGTAATAGTAGCAGTATACAATATTTACTTGAGCCTAGTATAACACTTTGATACATCTTGATTTGAACCAATTTTGGAGGGAGATGACAAGGGTTAAATACTGGTGGAAGAGAACCACACATAGACAATATTCAGATAATCTGGATCTATATACGGCCTACTATATTCTATTTGAAAGTAACAGGTCACCAACAGTTTAGGCTTGACCCATGAGTATTTGGTTTAATTGAATTTTCGCTGGTTTGTGAACTATTTCAATTTTTGAACTCACACTCTTACAACATTAACTTTACGTATTCAACAAAAATCCAAAATCGAAATCATCTTGTTAATAAATTAGAGGTATTCATACTATTTTAGTTAGACAAATTTGAGTAGGTCTTGTGTATGTTATTGTGCTTACTGATAAGAAGATCCTCAATGAGGTAGATTTTTTTTATAAGATACCTATAAAGTAATTAAAGATAGTTGAAATAACGAAAAACGATGAAGTATTACTAAAAGTAAATCGTGAGCATAAATAGATGTTGATGAGCTTGTAAATAATAATTGCGTCGCCCAAGGCAAGCAAATGCGTAACAGAAAAATACCAGCTCTCGACTTAGAATAGAGATTATAGAGAGTACTGTACTTCATTTTCGAAGGCAGAATTCAGTGTTCCATGAGATTAAATCTCTATGTCGCCAAAAAAATAATTTCAGCTAAATATTATTTGGTAAATAAAAATAATTTGTGTTTATACCCGAGATTTATATGATATGCTTAGTATCAAGATGTGATGTATCTGGCTTTGTGGTAGAAACCGTCAGCGCTACAAACTAGAATACACCAACAAGTTTATAGTTTAAATAGAGATTCTGTAATCTCTATATATTGAGGCGTCGTGTTTATTCTCTCTATCTTGAATAATAAAAATTTTGAAATTCCTTGGTTCAATAATATTGAATATATCACTTCTACTTTTTGTGTACTGTGAGTAGTGAAAGGGTAAACGATCTATTGTTGTATTCTTTTGCGCTTGCAGTCAAACACTACTGATATTTATTCAGAAAGTCAACCCCACAAAATGTTAACAATACAGTCCGTAGTGGGTTATTTGAGCGTATTTCTTTTTTTTAAGAATCTCAGTAGGCGTTGGAACAACTTAAAAATCCTTTTCAATTGAACCTTAAAATACTATACAACGATTCTCATTACATGTAAAAGACTTATTGTTTTTATATAAAAAGGAGGAAATGTCCACTTTTTAAAGTAAGTCTCATGTAGAGGTGTACATCTCAAAAAACTTATGGTGTAGTCAACAATAATGACTTGTCAAAAACGAAGATTGCATTTCTCCCGAAACACTAAGTTCGTATTTTCATGACGGAAAATCCTCAATCGAAGGCCGAGCAAGGCTAGGATAACGCCAGGCCTATAAATCTATCCGAATTTGTATCTCCTTAAGCATTTATTAGCTCAGGTATATCTTTCTTCGATCAATAAATCGGTAGAACTCAGATAAAGGTGCTGTCTCTCATGAGAAGTGAAGGCAGATTATTAAAAATATTTCGTGATCTGCCAATACCGTAAGTAGGACCTAGTTCGTTCTCCAGTAACTCGCTTTTTGATGACTTAATCTCTTAATATGAAAGTCAACTACGTTTTTCGATGTAAATGAAAGGAATTTACATGATATACATAGTCCACCACCTAGAGGCGAGTGGAGAGAGGATAATGATTTTTGAAGATTCTGTTCACAACTAAAGTTTATCCCTTTAAAACCCAGCAGTCCTCTTTTTATTAGATTTTCTTTTCTTATTTGTATTTATAATTTCATTAAAATTCATGCTTGACTGAGACGCAGGAATTTCAGCGGTTTTATCTCGAGTTACTAATAACGGCTGTGATACAGACTGGTTTGACCTAAAGCTTTGTTGACTAAGAGATTTATTTGCTTTCTGTCGCCTTTGAGATTCTTCACGGCTGTTTTTTAAATCGTCACTTTTAACTCGTACGGGAAAATTGTAGACATCTTCACATGAATATTCTGTATCAGGGTCACAACCAGGCGTCGAGGACCATTCATTTAGAAAGATTGGCCTTTTAAACTTAGTACTAGACTTAACTGATGCCGTAAATTGACGAATTCGTGACAAAGCTGGATCTTCACTAGATTTTTCAGAGGCTAGCAATATTTCAAGATCATCTGCCTTATTAATTGATGATTTATGATATTGACTATCAGCCCCTCCATATTTTAGATCGGTTGCTTTTTGACTTGTAAAAAGCTTAGTTGACTTTTCTGAAATATCTTTCTCCGACATACTAGACTGACTTAATTCTTGACTTTCTATTACTTGAGGGCTTTGATGGCTTGGTGTTTTTTTTTCGAAAAACAATCCAAGGGAACTCATGTATAAGTCGAAAGCCAGTTTACGGACTAGTCTGAGTCGAACACCCCGAGAACGATTTGGCAAATCCTTTGGTAATACAGATATCCATATTTCAATTAGCTGATGGAATATATGACTAAGATCCAGAACTTCCCCAAGTTCAAGAACTAGTCCTGCGCCATTGAATAATGAAATTTGTTTTAATGCTAAAGAATTAGAATTGTTGGTGTCTGAATATATATGAAGGTGATCAAAGAATTCCTTCATAATCGTTTCCACCTGTCTAAGGTCTTCAGATACTGGATTAAAGTCGCATATGTCATATCTAGGTTTTTTAGTATTAAAGCTTAAAAGTTACGTGAGAAATTACATTAGAATCATAGGATTACTATCGCCTTTTAGTCCTTTCTTAATTTGATCTGATACTTCAGATAAAAATTGTGCAGTAGTTTGGACTTTACACCCAGAGAGATATACAACCGTATCTCCTTCCTTAGATTCGTTAGGGAATATTTTTTGGAAAAGGCTTCTCCAGTCTAATCTCAATCTTAAGTCTTCATGTGTCTTTTCTTCTCCTAGCGAAGAAATACTTTCTTCTTGAGCACAATAAGAATCTAATTTGTTATATTTTGATTCATCTGGGACAATAAAAGAATCTTCTGAGAGTCGTCGGTTCCTACGATAAGGGATTTTTTTCTTCTTTTTATCTGGAGGTTTAATCTGAGAGATGGGAGACAATATGTCATAAGTATGAAGTAGTCTCACCGCAAACAAAGTAGATACTAATTGAAGTGTAGGTGTAAGAAACCATAGTTGGTAGAATTCAATTCCTTCATTGGAACGTTGAGATTCAGAATTTGTAATGTTATCGCTAGGATTGAAAATAAATGTACAGGGTAAAAAACAAGCAGAAACTATTAGAGAACTAATTCCTGTGATGCATCTAAGACTTAAAGAGCCTTGCAAAGCTTTCGGATATGATGAGTCCTCAGCTTCCCTTCCAAAAAAGTAAAAGCTGATAACTGGATGTTGGGCAGAAATAAGAAGAAGAGATACTGTCCCTGATTAGTATTTAGACCCTGAAAAAAAGTGTATTACCTTTTCCGGCTGTAACCGGCACAAGATTTAATGATTCATCGTTGGGATTCCTGAAATGTCGACATGAGAGTATTATTTTGCCACTAAAAAGACAATTCTCATCTTGTTTGGTTGATTTACTTGGGGTAACCCGCATCCAGAAGATTCGGGAAGTTGTTAATACAAAAAGCTCAGCACTATTTAATGGTGATCTTTTAACATCTAATATGTGATCCTCACTCCCTTTTGGTATCAGGGTAGGAGTCTGCAATTTGACCATTGTAGATTTAACATCAATTATTGCAAGATAAAATCTGTTACAAATAACAATTGTACTTATGTTACATATCCAGAAGATTCTGTGCCATCCATCTGTTGGATAAAAGAATTTTGATTCAGAGGTAGTCATTAATTTACAAAAATCATACAAGTCTCCGGTGACTTTCTGACGCGCTTTTTGAAGTGGACCCTTGCGATGAGGTTTTTCCAGATCATAAATTGTCCAGCAGCCGCGTGAATTTATAGTTGCAAGCTGGCGTGGATACCATGGATTAAATGATATATCAGAATATACAAAATTGACATCGTCTCCGGATGAGATGGTAGCAACGGGATTAGAGTAGAGAGAAGAATTCGTCGTCCAAGAATAGCCTGATGCTTCACTTATAAGCGGACGAAATATTGTTATGACAAAGTCTTGTCTAGCTGCAAGCCATGTACTCTTTTCTGAAAATGTATCAGAGAACGAAATTTGGCGTATTGTACCTTTTCCGTTAGTCCAAAACGCTCTATCCACAATTGAGTTACTAAGTAGTGAAAGTCTTGTTTTATCACATTTCTCCCATCGATATATCTCATAACGAGGTACAAGTAGCTGTAAAGTTTGGGCTGCACTACCATAAGTTGACGCAAATATGAGAGTCTACGACTCCCACATATTTGTTTTGTATCCTTGGCATATCCTGCTGCGAAAATATTTCCATTAAAGAGAGGTGAAACTTGATCAAATTGGCTCTTTAATAGCGTAGTAATCAAGTCTTTCGATGAATAAAGTTCCGGAAGAGCTTTAAATAATGTGTTTGATTGGTGTCTTATAATGACCGAGGGCCTTTCATCACTTGTAGATGAATCTTCTAAACATGGTGGCAAAATTTCTGTCGGGGGTTCAACTTGCTCGATAGATAAATCTGAAAAATATTAGTTTAGAAGTATGCGTTGAGGTTAATATTTTCCTTCTTCATAAGATGAAGAAAAACTCCATGTTTTCGTATTAATATCATAATTAGCCAACCCTGGATGACCATAAATTGAGTCTATAACTCGACAGTCTGTCATTTGGGCAAAGGGATAGCTTAACAATGCAGCATTTCGTTAGGATCATCTCGATGCTGCCTTCTAATTTCGCGCATAGATATTTTATTTCCAGGCAGATTTCTTATCTTATCGCGAAGGAGTCCGAACTCCAAATCGTTGCTATAGTAACTGGAGCATTACTACCCTTGTTGTAAATGCAGCCCATCAAAACATCGTAGGAAATCAACAACTGTTTGCAGCTAAAAATGTCAACCATAAAAATGCGCCCTCCTATTAACTCATCAAATGAGCTATCTATCATTGACTCTTTACCAATGATTAATCTTGAGTTTGATGAACTTCGTAATCGTATGGCGAAATTCACAATAAAGTTTAATAACTTCATAGAACAAGGCCGCAAGCAGGTTTTGGAGGAAAGAAATCGGTTTCGATTAACCGTGGCTGAATTAAAGGGTAAAGTCATATCAGATCCTTGATTCACAAATTTAATATGATATAGAGGACCAACGAATGAAGAAAAGAGATATTGAAATTCTGGCTCAGAAAAATAGCACCCATGAAAAAATGGTCGCCAAAGAAGCCGTAGAGACAGAAGAAATGAACTTAGCAATTTCTTCTTTAACGGCTCAAAGAGATGCTCAGCTAGCTGCGAAAGAAACCCTTTTACAGCAGATTAGTGAAACGCAGAAACAGGTAGATGAAAAGCTTGCCACTCAAAGAGCTCATGCTCGACATTTGGATACACAGGCACGGTTTAATCTTCCTGAACTAGATATTTGGACATCAAACTTATGTTTAGAAATTGATGGAGCAAGTCAAAATGACAGACTTAAGTTCACTTTTACTCACGTTGATGATCAAGATTGGGCAAGAGAAGCTTGTTTTGAACTCGATTTTTCGAAGAGAGATTACGAAATTACTTATTGCAAACCGAAATTAAAAAAAGAAGATGTTGATAAAGTTTTGGATAAACTCAACGAATGTCGAGATCTACGAGTCTTGCTAAAAGGAATAAGAGAGCTTTTTGTTGAGGCTCTAAAAAATTAAAATTCTTCTTACCTTGGTACATTAACCTTCGCTGAATCTCAAGAATTTGAAAATATCGTAAAAATTCGAAAATTTATTTTTGCGAAAAATTAAAAATTCGGTTATTTACTAAGTGGCACTTGTAAATACATATTTGACTTTGTATAAATTAATTTTTTTGAAGTTTTAAAGTTAGGGCTTTACCAGCGACACTATCATGCCGACTCTTAATCTTGGCTTCATCTTTTAATTACACTATCGAGCAAACTTTAAGATATCAAAACTAAGCATCCATTTTTAAAACTGACAGTTTTAACGTTAACTACATCACAAGGCAAATTAGTCTAGGGTTAACTTGCAAGACTTCTTTATCAAGGAAAAATCAAAATAATCAAAGGAAATTTTGAATTTATGATTACAGATTAAGAGAGATTCTATTGAAAAGCTAATGTAAAGAATAATCTGGCTTTATACCAAAGGGATTAATCATACTAGGGACCTGATTAAAACCGGAACTAATATTTTCGAAGTGTCAAACATTCTGCTTTCAAAACTTACAGATGTATCTACTGGCATATCAAGAGAGAGAAATCAAGGAACTACAAAAGGTCTTGGTTCATTAATCGATTATATATCTCAAATCTTACACACACTACAAGATTTGCCTAAATCTTGGAAGTATCAACTCAATTTTGCCAAAATTTTTGAAAAAAAAGGATCAAAAGGAATTCTATAAAATGGGTTGAATAACTTCATTAATGATGCCTAATCGCCTTATGCAAATCTAGAATGCTGAATTCTAAGAAGTTAGGAGACTACATCAAAAGCCAAACTATTTAAATTTCGAACTTAATGAGCACAAAAGGAAATTGTATTAAATTCAATGGAATATGATAATCTGAAGATTCGAGCTCTAATTATTGCAGTTTTGAAATAAAGAAACTGGAAATTCAATGAAGGCTTTATGTTGAACGAAGAGGCCAAAATCTAGTGTGAGATCAAACAAACTTGCAGCTCGACCCTATCCTGCTGTATATTATGACAGGAAATCAAGTTGATCCTGTAATCTTCAGTAGATCTTTAAAGTGAAGTTTCATGTATTATACTCCAATGAGAGATAGAAAATTTTAAGGAAAGGAAATCAAAATTGTGATTCTTAAGTTACCGTTTCAATTTGAT
The DNA here is from genome assembly GCA_002918395.1 of Erysiphe pulchra. NCBI lineage: Eukaryota > Fungi > Ascomycota > Leotiomycetes > Helotiales > Erysiphaceae > Erysiphe > Erysiphe pulchra. The sequence goes on from PEDP01000053.1 coordinate 30,664, forward strand.
GGTACAGCATCAATACATACCTGAACTCAACTTAGTAACTGAGCACGAAGTTAAAGGTAATTCCATTTCGTTACGCCTGATAGAAGGATAGATTATAAAGAACATATTTAGGACCTAGTTCTTCAACAGTTCCTAGGATGTAAATTGAGTAGCTGCACTATTGCATAATAATTTTACATTATGTAATGTATATATTACAACCCCTATGAATCTTTATAACAAGATAAGCATCATCAAATAAAGTTTGAAAGCAAAGTTAGTTACCTTTCAACTAAATTTTAACCTAACCATGGGGTGTCGTATTTTCTTCTATCTCCTTGGTATCTTTCCTTAGTTCTTTTACTACAGACTGTACAAGATACATTAGTAACGTAAAAAATAAATTGTGAGATATCATTTTGGGGCATTTGAAAAATGGTGATAATAGAGATTAGGGCCTACAGCTAGAGCTTCTGGGTTAACACCATTCTCAATTAGTGAGATACATATAGATAATGTCTGTCGATCAAGACCTGCATTCTATAAATGGCCGTTCAAAAAAATTTAAAGTTAGTGGATATTGTTCTCTTGATCGAGCGCTTAGGAAAATGTAGTAGCTATTAATACCAATAATGTAGAGATTTCATGAAAAACATCAATAACTTGACGGGCTTGCGCTTTACTGGCTTCTTTATTCTGCTTGATTTCGGATTCAGATGCCATATTATTTATCCCGATTCCTTACCACAAACACGAGATGAAGTGAGAAGATTGGCGATACACAGCGATTTTCACAAATTTTTGACGCCTCCACAAAAAATAAAAACAAAAACAACAGTCGACTGTTATTTATGTACCTTTGAGATAAATCAATCAAAAATCTGTCTTTTGATCAAAGCATTTTATGTATTTAGCAACTAGGGTATTATGCTGAATTTTATGTGAAAATAAACTTTAGTACCATTTCACTATTGCTTGACCACAGTTTAGAAGATTCCCCACATCATAGTTTCAACCCGTTTCTTTAAAAAAATTGTAATTTGATAATAATAAATCTAATCCTTCGGCTCACTTCGCCCGAAAAAATATGTGATTTTACTCTTCAAATGAGGCACAGTGAGATTTATGTCTAGAGTTATCGACATTCCGAGAAAAGCGTTTTAAAATGCACCAACAGCAAATTAGTTAAGCTATCATCGTCTACGACTTGCTGTTCGATTCATTACACTCGATAATCGTCACCCACTTCGATGGAGAGCGAGTATGTGCCCCAATGTGGGTTTGCTAAAATTTAAAGCGAAGTCAAGACTATCAAAGAGGCCTGAAATACAAATGTCTCGACTTCAACGTGCCTTACGATAGCTTCCTCAAGCTGAAGCTGCGGAGCCACTACCGGGCCCGTCATACAGTCCAAAATTTGAAACAAAGGCAGATGGAGTACAATCCTATCAAAATTGATTAAACACTATCGATACAGCAAATATATGTGCATACTCTGATGGTTCATCAGAAGATCCTGGGCGATCGTCATGGGGGTTTGTTCTTCAACACGGAGGATTAATCTTTCAAAGAGTTAGGGGCATACTTCACGGTGGCGAGGTTTACGATGCAGAAATCTTTGGGGCTACCATAGCACTCCGAGCAGCACTAAATGCGAGAATAAATGGAGAAAAAATATATGTTCTGTTAGATAACCAAGCCGCAGTAATGGCTCTACAAACAGGAAACTCTTCATCAAGTATTCAATTAGCCAACCTATTCCATACTCTTGCCAAGAGTATAAATGCAGAGTTTAAATGGGTACCTGGGCACTCAAAGATTCGTGGCAATGAAGAAGTAGATGCAGAAGCACGTGCTGCTCTCAGAATTCTACCAGTGGACAAACTCGGCCGAACTACATTACAACATCCTACCTGCGTCGTGTCATGCCACTACGCCGCCAAAAATGGTGGTTGATGTTTGTACTCCTAGCTACCAAGACCTGGATTTAAAAATGTGACGGAGAAAGCCACCCGAATTAGCGCTTTCACGGCGACTATATCATCATTTAGTAGCTGCGAGAACCGGCCATGGTGATTTTGCAGCGTATCATCGTCGCTTTAATCACATAGACACTAATCTTGAATGTGTCTGTGAGCAGGAGACAACTCCTACTCACTTCATTCGATGCCGGAGGCAGACAAATCTAATGCGTAAATTCAGAAATGGTAAGACCATGGATGAATTTAGAAGGACACTTCTTGGGCACAACTGCTTGAAGAAATTTTGCGAATTTGCACGGATAACAGGTTGCTTCGGTGACCAAATGTCAAACTCATCCTCTGCTGGACGCGAGGTGAGTAACTGTTAGAATGCCAGAATTTAAAATGGCGGGTTGGAACTTGGTGTGTGAAATGCTGGGACAGCTCTGATATTTGTTTCCCTCTTCTTACCCCCCCTTGTTTTCTTTTATTTTTATCCTCTGTCACTTTCCTCTTTATGTAAATAGCGGGCGTGAACGAGTGGGGCATGCCTGAGGCCATGATCTCGACTGGCTCCGCCGGTCCTGTACCCAAAGTGAACATAATGGCGTAAGCTAGGACCTTAAATAGAATAAATAAATAAATAGTTAAGCTTTTGGTTTAAAGCGACAACAGAGTATTTCAGGGCTTTTGCTTAAAGAGCATGACTTTTCCATTCTCTTAATTGAACCCATAACATACATTCTTAAAGTGTGGAGTCCGTGCGCCGAAGAAGCCGTTGCCGTCCGTACCGAACCTGCTTCCGAAAATCCTCGGATCAATGTTCCCTAGGTACACTAAGACCTGTGGAAACATTCAAATTCGACACCATAGGAGCAGGGCCTTTCGTGCATCCGAGTCGGGCTCATTTATATAATTCAGTCACCAAAACATTGGATTTAACCACCTCAGCCATCTGATCAGTGGCACCTGCTCTACAATCTTAACCCATTTTTTCGAATACCATAGTTTTGTGGCACGTGAAAGCAGTTTAAGATAATATAGTAAAGTGCCACTGATCAGATGGCTGTGGTGGTTAAAATTCAATATTCTGGTGATTGAGTTATATAAATGGGCCCGATTAGGATGTTCGAATAACCATACTAAAATTGAAGCCACACCATGTCGCCATTTATTTAAAGAGATGGTGTTCTTATTTAATTTAGTTACACTTCTATCATGGACTCCCAACCTACACGGTATTGCTTAAAATACACTCGGCAGCGACCAATCAACGATTTTCGCGTTAATCTGCATAGAAAACGGCTAAATCTTTGCAGGGAACAAAAAACGCATCCTTTAAAATATTCCTGAAGTGGATTAGTGGGATAGTTTTCTGGACGAGGTTAAGAGTAAATCTGTGAGTATTACTCCAATTACTTTAGCTATAGGGGAAGATACACCTATTAATATATCCAGGACTAAAAAAGGTACCTTGACTTTTTTTACTCATTTGACCTCTTTTAGATGCCTATCAATTATGCTTAAGGACTTGAGAAGAACGATGAAGATTCACTTGACTACAACCCTCTTAACAAAGCAGTAAAGAATCTTCTAGGCTTGATCAAAGAGGCTGGTAGTCACAAGCTCAAGTAGTTACAGATTTAAAAAGATTTTCATGTCAAATATTACTTCTGCTGTAATCAAGACAGCCCTCGAGAAGTGGCATCCAGAAACACAGGCTAGCGCGACAGATTTCGGAAGAAAATGTTTAATTGTCGAAGTCAATTAACGTTTGTTCCTCATTTATCCAATCGCTAGCTTTTGATAGCTTTGAGTCATAATTATCACGAGCCAACTATCTATATTGAATTGTTAAAAGCGGTGTTGGACTTCATTTACATAGATTCATTGCAACTGTATCAATGAACTATACACATGGTTTACTCGTGGCTCTTACAGTCATTAGACTTACTTATACGAAAGTTAATACGCCACAGAACAGTGGAAGCTCTGGGCACGTTCAGCAAATTTTGATGAAATATAGGCTCTGAAGACCACGATTATTTTTGAATAACACTGGAGAAGAATTAAACATGATTGTCTTCATCGCTTCAATCAACCAAGAATTAATTCAGTCGTCTGGGTTTGGCAACAAATGGGATCCCACAATAAATTGAGCGAATGAAGGCCATTTTTAGTAAAAATCATTGCCTGGGTGCCGCTGCATGGCGAAAAGATTTTAAGCGTCAGTGGAAAACAATCTTAACCGATGATCCCTTTTTTGAGGGTGGAATAGCGACTCTTGATGTATGCTGCTGTTGGTATTTCCATATCAGACATTTCTCCTTTTTCCTATGAGCTTTTGATTTGCAAATGAAGAAAGAGCCACTCTTACTGTGAGCTCCATTGAAAATCTCTGTGCCATTGGAAAGTATGCCGCTAGGATCCAGCAGCAGGACTACTTGCGTTTTCTCCACACATCATTCGAATGAAATGACTGTTCTCGTCTCAGTCCCCACGTTCGATTTACGATCAATGAATGGATCAAGTATCATATCTTTTGTGGGCCCAAAACTTGCTCTAGTATCGAATTGGAGACTCAAGATGTCTCTGTTTGAGTCCTTGGCTACAATTCTTGTAGTAGCTTTTGCTATCCATTGATCCAATGAATTTTGAGTATTTAACTGTCAGTGACGGTGTAGATATTCCAATGAAACTTGAGAACCTTATCATAAATGTTTCGAAATCATGTATTAGCATGGGATTCCATTTGTGAGATGAAACATCTTAGAGTATTTTGAGATAGTCCTGAGATCTGTGTTTTTTATTGAATTTAACAGCCACAGAAAGCTAAAGCTTAAGTTTTTTGTATGCATATCGACAGATAACCACGATATAGCATAAAATAGTTGCTTATACTGACTAGTTGTGTGGTTTTTTGTACGTCAATAATTCGCAATTTTGCCTCCTAAAGATGCCACAAGCATACGCATATAAATGCTTGAGGAATGTATTTCTGTCAAGTATTGATTCTTGCCAATGTGTGATCAGTAACTACAACACGTATCGCCAACAGTCGAATACTGAAACATTACGTTAAGTATAAGTACAGAGATCGGATTTTGTTGGAAAGCCTCATTTGGGGAAATAATCTTATAGTGGGAGAGTGCTCTGGATGTAATTACACTTCCTTCAGAATCGTCACAGTTTGTATCCAGATTTGAGGCAACTTCCTCAAACACATCCTCTCGTAGTAAACCCTAGGACACTGTCTCTCTTCTCAATGTTTGTAAGAACTGATCCAGCAATAATATTTTTCATTTTTTTTAGAACTGATGCCAATGGTTGGGACAATATTACTTAATTGTACAGCTTATTCTTACTTGTGATTGAAGTAGTTAGATAGCGAGTTTGAGATCTTGGATAAATTTGGATTTTTAAGTTGATAATTTGTTATAATTATGTTCTATCAATCATGTCTATCTACATCAAAGTTTAGTAACTAGGACGACACTTTTATGAAACATATACAAACGAGTGAGTGACGCAATGATTAATAATCACTTATCTAACGACAGAGGGTGTCCCAACTTATCATCTTGAAAAAACTATGCTGTATTTTAAGAAATTGATACACACGCGCCCAGCTTGTTTTTCATGGGGCGTAATTGAAATCTTGTGTATATGCCCTCTAACAACCTATTTCCATTCCAATAATTGAGATGAAATATATAAGAAAGAGATGGAAGAAGAAAGCTTTCAGACACATTTAAAAAAAAAAACTCCATTTTTATTTAATTCGTACCCAACCATATTCAAGGCAGAAAAGCAAAGTTCGCCAACCCTGACCGCATTATGCTTTAGCGTGATATTTGATGGGTATACTAGATGGTTTGTATGTTATATCGCGAGCCTTTGGTTCATCATCCTCTGAACTGATCATTGAGCTAATGAAGAACGAAATAGATTGTTTCGTCTAGAACAGAGTTTTAAATTAATGGGATACCCTGGCTATTTAGAGAGCCTACCCGAGAATTCTTGATCCCTGGATCTGAAAACATGCCATCGAAAGAATTTTAGGCGCCGAGAGATGTTGATAACAATTCTTGGACTTCAGACTATGACGGAGAAATCAGTTGAAATACCAGATTTTGGACGCTTGTGGAAGACTGATGGTCGAACAGGCTCTACAAAAATTCTATAGAAAGCATGTTACCGGAAATTTTCATCAACTCGATCTCGATGGCAAAATTTTTCCATATGTTTAGTAGCTGAATGCCTGTGCTATTTTTTTTTGTTTTTGAAACTGAACATACATCAATTAGCTAATTCGACAAACTCGGCAGCAAGATGAAAGCTTTGAAGCTGATAAGCTAGAGATGTCTATACATAATTCTCGCCTTTTTGACCTATTTGACCTATTAGTCTATTATCAAAACATTCTTATTAGGATAGCATGACTATATCAGCCATATAAACACCCGATATTTTTGTCCAATATTCTGGAGTGCAAATGACGAAACCGACTCGACTCGACTGACTTGATGATCTTGGATTATCCACAGCAGATATTTAAATCTACAGTATATTCTTGTTATACTATTCACCTTTCCTTAGTCTCTCTCCTGCTAGGCTTTCTAGGGGTTTTGAGAATGTAGACATCCTTTATTGGGGCTTGATAAGGACTGTTGAATTGAGATTTCTGATCACCAACTTGAGCAGGCTGAAAGTTAACAAAATCATATTTTAAGAGAATTCTATATAAGTAGGATATCTAAGTCTAATCATCTTGAAGATGGTAACTATATATATATTTTCTCACATCATCTCTTAATCCAATCTGTATCAATTGTATTTAGAAGGATGCCATTTCTAAAAATAACGTCCTACAAAATTTAGCCTAGCATTTTTTGTAAAGACTATAAGATCTAGCTAGTTGTTGATGATAATCTCTTGCTCTCAATTGACAAGAAAAAAAAATAAAGAAAAATATTTTACAGCATGTCTGTCTTTGTAAAAAAAATCTTAGACCTTATCTTTAACCGTTTTTGAGAAAACGTACGAAAAAAAAATTAATAGAGCTTTATTAGAATTAACGAGGGATTGATCACCTACTTGTAGAGATAGTATGAAGATGGCGACTGTGATAAAAGTTCACTCCCAGTATTTGATGTGGAATACCTCCCTCTCTCTCTCTACCAAAAATGGATCAAATCCGTTCACAAGGAAAGCGGTATCAGATTAATTTGAATGTCGATTTTTAAAGTTCTGTGTACTGTTGGAAAGTTATGTTTTAAATAACGTAGAGCAAGGTTTTTCGTTAACTACAATAGATGCATGAGTAAATCCGATCAGAACTTTTGCCTTATAATTTTTTAAAAATGAAACATCACACACATAATATAATTGACGCTATTAGCAAAACAGAATTTGTGACTAGTGAATACCATGACTTGCAGTTTTTAGTAAACAAAGGCTAAAGACGAAACATGAGGCAAACTTTTTAAGACTCAAAGTTTGAATAAGATTAGAAAGATGTTTTATTTACAATTGTGAGTCATTTTCATTTGAATATACTATATAAAACTAGATCGTTTAACGTATTAAAAATATATACCTTGCAAAACTTAATAGCCAGACGCCATTTTTGTTCATTCATATAACCTAAAGCCCCATCCCACGTAAAAGAAAAAAATGAAAACGCCATTTTTCTTTGAAAGTCCTTCGAATTAAAGCCCAATCTATCGATGTCCAAATAATGCAAAATCATCTTCCTCGTCTTCACCATCATCATCACAGTCTTCTAGTATCGAGTCCTCATCAGATTCATCTTCCTCAATCTCTTCATCATTTTCACCGGAAGTAACACTGCGTGGTTCATCAAGTCCCCAAAAATCTAACTCATCTTCCTCTGCACCCGAGTCGTCTGTTTCTATAGCTTGAAAAATTTCCTCATCAGGAAGCTCTAAGCCCCGTCGTGTGTGTGAAATAGACATACTGGCTCTATGATGCCCTTGAGCTGATAGATTCCTATTGTGACCATAATCGTTTGAAATTTCTGAATTGATATAAGATGAATGTCTCCTTCTTATCATATTAGTCATAGGTAAAGGCGGTGAAGTATCTTCTTCGCTACCAAAATTTGGTGGCGAATCGTTATTAATGTTTCCGACTTGATTACTGTTTCCTCCCGTTGAGCCACTTAATAAAAAAAGTTGAGTTGTGTTGTAAGAGTCACAAATGGCGCATTTTAAGCCAAGCCAATGATATGTAACCGCACTTTTAGCACAACAGTCGTTACAAGAGACCAACGCTTTTGTATCTCGGAATTGTGGTGGCATGGGTTGGCTAGCTACAGCCAGATCTAAATTCCGAAATTGGGTTTCCATATTTTTAGTACTCTTACTACATATGGGACATTTGTAGGAAGTTTTCAAGTGCTCTTCGTAGCAAGCTTTGTGAATTCCGTGACCGCAGAGCATGAATACAACTGGTGTTGGAGAGCTAAACATATATTCACCACAAATCGGACAATCACAGTCTGAGACGCGCTCAATACATTTATGTGAGTGTTCTACAGACATAGACATACATACACCACATTTCTATGACAGTGAGCAGTGACCATATATATTAGAATAAAGTCTCTTCTTACCTTACAATGAAAGAAGTCTTTACCAATACCCAGACCTTTACGACAAATTCCGCAATCATGACAGTGATAAATGCTCTTGTTAGGGTCATTATCCCACAGTTTACAAATATTGCAATAATACCATGCAGTTCGTTTACCACACTCTACACAGAATTCACCAGCCTTTTGGGCATACCCACACAACATACATAACATATTCTTCGTAGCTTTTCGATCTAGAACATGGTCTTCAGCTTCATCGTGACATAGACGACAGGTATACCATTTTTCGCAAGCTGAACATTGTAACTTGACATTTCTCCTGTAATGTTTACACCCAAGAATACGAAACTCCTCCTTGCTTCCAATATCTGCATTGTCTTCCGCTTCTTCTAAGGCTAAAGGGACATAAGTTGGTTTAATATCATCAGGGAAGAGCCGATATGTGTAGTTTTGCTCTTCCATTGCTGAATCAAGAGAGCTTGTTAACTGCCAAAGGAAAGAGCTAATAGATCCTGAAGGAGCCGACCTTTTTTGTTTAATAACCGTAGACGGCGAAAGAAGTTTTCGTTGTTTTTTAGCATTAGACTGTTTCTGGGCTTTAGAATAATTTCGCGTCAGAAGTTGGTGCATTAAGCGAGCTTTCCGTTCTGGATGTATATTCATTGCTTGAATGGATATAATCTGTCGACGGAGTTGTCCCATTCCATCATTTTCAGGCAAAGGCGTTGTTCTTGGGTGGTCGATACTTATCGTCGAATCTCCTAATAGTTCCGAACTACTATTCTGCCTTTCATTTAGATCTGATGTGCTACTTTCCAGATTTTCATTCATGGGATCTATTGCAGTGCTTATAGACGTGTCAGGCGAGAATATGACCGATTCATCAAAAGACAAGTCATCCGATACTATAGAGCTGCTATTCTCTGAATCAGGTATAGGATCAATTTCTTGAGTGAGGTTTGCGTTCTGGGATGATATAAAAATTGAAGATAGCCTGATATTATCTCTTCCTTGGGAGGCATTCTCCAATTCATCTTCCTCCTGGACAGACGAATACCTTGTCGTGTGTGAGTCTAGGGAATTTTTATCTTCCAAATCTGTCTCTCTTTTGGTCGTAACATTTGATGCTTCTTGGATTCTTATTGGGATAGCTGGATTCTCAGTGGCAATATCAATGTGATTGGTAGAGATTGGTTGCTCGTTCTGAATAGTGTCGACATTAGAACGAGAGAAATTCCGAGCCCGGCGTAGAACTGGTTCTATCAGGAAATCGTTGACGAGGTTGCTCATTTGGTTGACTTCGACATGTACAGAAAATGATGGTTGTTGTGGAGGAGCTTATATGAATCAAAAAGATTCTAGACCCGGAGGAGCCATGGCCGTGCAATGACGAATATAAAGAGCAAGTCGGGATGACTTGACCCTAGTATTTTCACGTGCTTTGCGTTGATAACGTTTTATGCATGCAAAACTTTATTCAGGGTATCCACTTAATTTCTATTTTTCGGATACGCCGATTCCGTTTTTCAGGGGATATGCATTTATGTTTTATTTGATATACCAGTTTGCTTAGCTCCCTGGGAACCCCTAATTTTTAATGTGAAGGCTGCTAAAGAAAATTGCCGCTATACGTTGATCAGTATCATTAGCCACTGGAAAGAAAATTAATTATGTCACACGGGATTATGTAATCAATTACATGTGTATTGTTTGTATTTTTTTGACTAATGTTATCGATTAATTTTCGTTATCATTCACAAATAACTATCAATTACAATATATCATACCGTAAGACAAAAATGTTATTACCAAGATATGGTATTTTACTGGGGCCAGTATAACTTGAAAGTATGCATGCTCGCATCCAACTGTTTTTTAGCTATTCAAATTGAACAAAAATTTCATAACTGCTTTCCAATTGCCCATAGTATACCAACCCATAGGTGTCCGTTTTTTAAATAGCCCAGTAAATTATAATACCTCGTAGATAATGTACAATCTATTCCAGACTTGCATTTACTAGAAAAGATGGGTCCAAATCAAACATAGGTTGATAAGCTTTCTTTTTCAACGACATTTTTCTTGACAAACTCGAATGCCGAGAAAAATATGGAGTTCACAAGACACGAGCGACCCATAGAAACACCCAATCCTCGGTACATTCTCTTGTTTCGAAACTGAATCCTTGGCGGTCTTGGCACTGGCTGACCTTTGGTAGTTGTAAGACTATTTGTCTGATAAATGCTTTTTGCGGAATCGATGGGATAAATCAATGCCCATGAAGCTATTCCACAGACACCACCAGCAATGACAATGGCAAAAGGGTTTCCTGAAGATTTATCTAGACTAACAGTTGTAAGGACTTGCTTGGCACTCTCGTATGTCATAAAATAGGTAGCGGTGCCTACAGTATCTCTAACTGCCTGATTTCAGCACGATTTCCAAGAAATTTGGTCTGCCCTTACGAAGGTGGAGATGAAACCCAGTATACAAACCTAAGATGCCACGATTTTTAATAATATTCTTCGCTGTCTTAAAAGTGCCTTTGTTCTGGTACGTGGCTGCAATTTTTCTGGCATCGGATGACTTATATGCACCTAATTTCCTATTAACGTCAAGATTTGAAACTTGTGCACTGAGTTTAGTTAATTCAAAAGGACCTTCATGAATTAGTTTTCTCTAATAGCGCAAGTGACAAGATCAATTACATGATGCCAAAGTGATCAAAGAGCCTGCAGTCGCACCTGCAGCCCCAAAGCACGAAATTGTTGATAGATTAGGATAGTTTCCAGGAGTATTTAAGTGTAATAGGGGATCTATTCCAAAGTTTTGCTTGATCCAGGTAGCATAATTATACTTAGATCGTTGGTATATAGAGAAAGACACAGTCCGAACAAGGGTAACACTCAATAACGGAGCAACAACTCCTCGGGTAAAGCCCCGATAACCTTCTGTCTTGTACGTGTGCCGTACACAATCGGAATATCCCGCGTATTGGCATGTCTGCATGCGAGTTTTGACCGAATCTAAGGGAAACTTGGATAAACCTAAGATTAGAATGTGTTTTTTAGAGCAGAGAATTTTGACCGACAGTTATAAAGGTTGAAACTACACTTCCAATACAAGCTGCAAATTCCGTGCGATATTTACTAATGAATCTGCCTTTTTGAGTTGAGTTCCACAGCTGGGCGTTATATTTTTCAGCGTTTTTTCCAACGTTCACACCCCCTGGTGAGTCTGGTTCCAATGGCATTATGGCTGAAGCTGGCAGATAAGTGTCACAGCCAGCAAAGGCTCGTGACTACCAAAGTCCTCAACGTGGGAGTCGAGATGGGAACCAGGATTTAGCCATGAAGATAGACAGAAGGCCTTCAAGTGGAAATAGCAAAGAAAAAATCAAATAAAAAAGTTATTACTGATGTTCTCGACTCAATTGAAATTGTACGAAATATGGAAAAAAATATATATATTTATTTGTTGTTCTGTTCAAAGTACAAAGCGTGCAGAGATGGAAACATTACTAATTACTGTAGTATTATTGTGAGTACAGCAAAGTCCATCTATTGGCGGTAGCGTAAACTGGACCAATTAGCGTACAGGAGACTGAACCAGTGACGCATTTCTGTAACAACTTTGACTCAATAGAATGCAATGCCGACAGGAGCTTTCAGCTGCAGAAGCTACAAGTGTTCTATGCAATAGATGTAATTAAAAGTGATAGTAGTCTAACTTAAAATTATATTACTACGCTCTGCACTAAATCAATGACCTGTGGCCATAGTCGGTCGTTCATCATTCGTCTGCAAGTATTCAGTATTCACAGTCAATAGATGTAAGAAGCCAAGTCTGGTATGCCCCTCGATGGATTTTCACATGATAAGCTAGCAGTTACCCCCCTTGTGTAGAATGCACCCAATTCAGAGATTCGTTCAATATTATTGGTCTGAGTTCAATTAAGGCCTGTCGGATGATAACTGAACTTCTTAAATCGGTATTTTGCATATCAAGGGTGACCACTCAAATGTATTTTAGCTACAGTTAGCGCCAACCAAATATATTATCTGTTCCTTGTCAAAGATCCAATCACAACACACTTATGAACTGTAGCACAAGAAAATAATCTAGAAAGCACAAAATCTACACCCAATAACCATATGTGAAAAGGTCACATGTTGTTCCTATGATTGAAGTAAAACTAAGTGCGCTAGAGCCGTCTTCGGTCTTTGCAAAGTCTGAATAATATTCACATGCTAGCACACTTTTTCCTGGCCAATCATATGAGGCCCTAGAAGCTTGAAGCTAAACTTTTGAAAGACCCGCTCTTATCTTTCAATGATAGTAGGTCTTGGCATTTTAAAAATAAAGTGGCGATCCTTTTTTATTGACAGGAGTCTCAAAGTTATACGTTCTCACCTAATTATGATTTTTTCACGAGAATGACAATATGAAGACAATCCGCTATCTAGATAATTAACACAATTTATGATTGATTTATATTGTTATGATTATTTTTTTGACAAGAAGTATTTTATTTAAATATGGTTTCAATCTAACAGTAAAAATAAAGACGTAAACATTAATTAATAGTCATAAATCAGAGGACGTGAAGAGATATTTTTGGTAAAGGGAATCGCTGATCGCTGTCGAACCATAAAACAGGTAAATTTTTACCCTGCAATTCTACACATAGACAAGAAATAAAGTCGCGCTAGACAGGGCTATGCAGGGCTATTTACGCACTAAATTGCTATTCTGAGTCCACGATTAGTTCAGAATTTTCTTTATTTACACCAAGCATATTTTAGCGTCTTTACCTGTTTTACGGCTCGAGATAGTAAATGGCTATGCACTAAGCTTTTTATGGAATCTTGAATCTTGCCTGTGGATATCCCTGCAAAACATAATGGGTCTATACCCAATGAATAGACTATGATTAGAAATAAAAATACCCAATACCAGCTCGTTGGTCAGAGCAACGAATATTTTGTAAATAGATATGCTGCATACTAGAAGTACTGGTACTCAGATATCTAACTCGAAATCTTGCTTTAGATTCTTGCTTAACATTTAATTTTACAGGTGCATATTCCACGTGTTGGAAAAGTAAGTGTATGATTTTTCTATACCCATTAAAATATTTAATTGAGGTCTATCACAACTTCGGTGTTGATACAAAGGAGAAGTAACTATTTGAATATGAAACCCAAATTTTTCAAGGTAAGCCAACAATGGAAAATATCTCTGGAGAGGTGTTTTCTGCTATTCACTATCCCATTATCTTTGTTGATCTGATTCGACAATCTCGACTACGCCAATAGCAGCTCTCTTCAGCTTAAATGCTGCTCCAGGTAAAGGTTTTGTTAAACCATTAGCTAGCATGTGGTCTCCTTTTACCCGTCCACTTTCCAATTTCCTCTGTTACTTTATTAACTATGTAGTAGCATGCCACATCAACATGTTTAATTTTAGATGTATTTGAAACCCCTCCTTGAAGTTGAACACTTGCTTTATTATCTACGAATGGGAGAGGAATCGATTTTCCCGGACTTTCCATTCTATGAGATATTAGCTTGTCTCCCCATATCGCAAGTTTAGCTCCCTCACTTGCTACTACATACTCTGCATTTGTAGTAAACGTTAAAACGCTAGTCTGCTTTTTACTGAAAGAAGCTACTGCTCTCCCATTGAGCATCATGATCGTACTTGTAATGGACTTTCGGTCAATGGGATCTCCAGCGTATTCCGAGACGGTAAAGGTGATCAGATCGGTAGATCTCGAACTTCCTGAATGAACTTCTTTGTTACTATCTACCTTACAGTAAGGAGTGTTTACATTACAATATCCATACCTAATTCCATTATTAATTGTACCTTCAACATAGCTTAGAATTCGGAGAAGTGATATACATTGGTTGTGGTATGCCTTGTGCGAGTATTGGGCCATTTTATGAGTCTCAAATATGATATCTGGTCTTGTGTTGCACAGATATATCACTTTTCCTCGAGGTTTCCAGTATCTTGTTAATTCATCATTAGTACAATGTCTTCCAGGTGTTCGCTCTAGCTCACTAACATCATCACTGGCCATTAGGGTTGAATATATCTTAGTCCCAGACATAGCAAAATCATTTACAATACTTCTTGCATATTGAGATTGGTCGATCATTAGGTACTCTTCTTTTCGTGTAATTCTTAGCCCAAGAACATTTCTAGCTCTTCCAAGATCCTTCATTCTGAATCTTTTATTCAACCTTTCTGTGAATATCTCTGTATCCCTTGATTGCTCGGGCCGGTAATAATTATGCCATCAACATGTATACCAATCACTACTTTTATTCTGTTGTTTCTAAATGTAGTCAGGTCCGTTGGCGGAAAAGTGAAGCCAATTGAAGCCAGAAATTCAGATAGTAATAGAAACCATACCCATACGGCTTGTTTCAATCCATAAAAGCTTTTCAAAACTTGAGCATATCGGCCAAATCTTTCAACCAACTGTTCTGGTATTTTAATGTAAACTTCATCATTTAACTCTTCTGCTAAGAATGTAGTTACCACATCCATTTGATAAACATCCCAATTTTCTCTAGCTGCAATAGCTAACATAATTCTAAATGCATCAAGACGAATTGTAGGTGCAAAAGTTTCTTCAAAGTGGACACTTTATTTTTGAGTGAATCCCCTTGCTACTAATCGAGACTTGAACCGTAAAGCCTCATTATTCTCACCTCTTTTCAATTCTAGAACAATTTTTGCTGTGACTGCTGACTTGCTCAGTGGAATTTTGTCTAACGGGCCTCAAAAGGTTCCATGTTCAATTAGCGAGTTCATTTCAGAGTTGTATGCTTCTAGCCATTTATCTGCTTGCAAAGTATTAAATGCTTCTTCAATTGTCTTGGGGGTATCAAATCTATCATTAACAGCAGCTAAGAAAGCAAAATTGATTGCTAGATTTGATTGCTATCTCATATTTTGAATTTCTAAAGCTTTAGAAGACGATTTCCTTTCTCTTCCAGATCTTCTATCTACCCTGATAATAACAGTTTCTTCTAGGCTTTTCATATATGAAAAGTGTTTTTGTTGGCGACTAAGGTTTTGATATTGATGAATATTAGGGTCGGTAACAGGATTTTGGGGCGGTTGTGTAAGTTGATTTTCTGGAATATTATTCAGAGGTCCATTAATACAGTCATCATTTCTTCTGTAGCTATTATCATTGGGTTCATAAGTAGACTCATCATCATGGTCATCATCAGATTTATGACAAGAAGCATCGTTAAATTTACAATTAGATGTAACATTGGATTTATCATCAGATTCGTCATCAGTTAGTAAATTATTGTTTGGCAAGTTAGCATCAGATGAGAAATAATCTTCATCCAACTCAACGGATTGTACTTCAAATAGTGTCTTCTTTTCTGGATGCCAAATATGTTAAATCTTTGGCGAGTTCGAGCTATAGCCGACAAAACTCCTTTCCAACACTTTTTATCTAATTTACCTCGTTTTTGTTTTGGAGAGTGTACATAAGTGGTGTTAAGGGACGGATAACAATAGCTGTTCGCAAACGTATGTCCAAGTAAAGTTTATATTTTATCTAGAGAGGGAAATTATAATACATAATATCAAGTAATTATATGTAAACAAAGGACGCGTCTCAAGCGCGTCGTAACCAAGTTGAATCATTACATAATAAATTAGTCATAATTCAGAGCCGGATATTTTCCGGATCCGGATCTCAAGGCACAAGCCCGTAACAAGTGGTAAATCCCCAAGTTCTATAGTGACCAATATCTTGTATTTTATCATGCCACATTTCCAAGAAGTTACATCTCGTCCACTGATCGGTTATCGATTTAGCAAGTAAATAGTAGTCCTAAACGAAAGCTCTCAGAATTCTGCAGAAAGACCTGCTCGGAAGCGTAAGCTATTAGCCCTTTCTATAATTCAAAAATTGGCCCGTTCGGTAATACCATTTGCCTCTGGTCGATAACAAACAGTAGGTTTAAGATTAATATTTTTACTAGCTGTCCAATTCATAACGTCCTTATTCAAGAATTCCGAGCCACAATCAAATTTGATTGAACGAAGTTTTTCATTGTTACCATCAAGTTCTCGTACATTTTCTACTCGAGAGCACTATTTAAAATTAAAATGTGCGAGGTGTTTCTTAGAATCTCGGAGAATAGCTCATCTAAATTTTGTAAATTGATCAGTAATCGTAAGCATATATTTGTTGCCATGTAGTGATTTTGTTCGAAATGGCCCACAAAGATCCATATGTATTCTCTCTAAAGCTTCCAAAACTTCTCTCATAGGTACTCGGCATACATTTCTTTGCATTTTAGCTTCCTTGCATACCCGACAAAAATTGTAGTTCAGGTTGTCTATAGGCGTAATGCCAGTTACTACCTTGGGTATTCGCATGGTAATATATCGTCCAGGATGACCAAGTCGTTCATGAAGTAGATTTGCTCTAGACAGAGAAAAATGTGCAGATTCAACTTCTTGGGGTATTATCTAAACTTTGTTTGATCGAACTTCTCGTAAAATTAGTCGTCCAATAGTATTAGAGATTAATATATCTGTGCTATCACAACTCCATTCTAGACCTTTGTTAGCAGGCATTCCTAATGAAATTAGGCTAACAGAGGCATCTGGGACACATAGCACATTGCGTAGAATTATAAAGCATGGGCGGTTTGCAGATGGATTTTTTCAATGAATACACACATCGCTCACACCTTGGAAATATAATGTTGAACCATTAGCAACTTCAATTGAAGTTTTAGATGGGATAATGTCACAAATGAATACATTTTTACATGGGGTAAGATGGCATGAAGACATTGTATCAAGGCCCCAAGCTTTGACAAGAGAGCCTGAAGCAGCAGAACAAAAATAAGTAGAAATTACAGATTCAGTATCGCTATCAGAGAAATGTACAGTTGAGTTTTCTAAAGATTTTACAGCAGCTGAAAATTAGCAAATTCCTTTTGGCGCTTTTTTTTTCTTGCCATTGGTACCATTTTAGGCTAGATCTTTTGAATCTTTGTTCCTCCTCAGATGTTAGCCACTTGGAACAGTTTGGCTTAACATAATTTTCTTTGCAAACCACCCAACAAACTCTTATATTGTGCTGCATTAGCAATTTCGACTTCAGATACTGATTCATCGAGCTTTGTTTCAGTGCCTTTGGCAACCTAACATAAACTTTAGGAAATTTATCCCTAGTAGTTTGAATTTCAATTATTATATCAAATTCAGTGGACAGATTTCTCATGAGAATTACAGCTTGAATAATATCAGGTGCCACAGCTTCTTGTTGTTGCTGTGCGATTTGTACCGTTAGATTGATAATAATAAGGTGATACTTTTCCGTTATCGTGCCATACTTTTTGTTTTTACCACGACAGCTGAGATAACAATTGAGCAAGGAGAGCTGTATCTTTCATTCCATAACGATTTTTTAACGTGTTATGTGCACTGGCAGCAGTGTGACAGCTTTGAATAGCAATCTTGATTGTGTTATCAACGCTTTAAGTATAATCTTAAGTGCTGATGCGTGTCTGAATTCCCATTCATCAAGTTCTACTTGAAAAGCATTTTTCTCTATTTTGCTTGCCTATTCATCCAACAATGGTGGAGAGCAAAATTCAGGTTGCAAAAACTTTTTAAGCCTCACAACTGTTAATTCAACCTCAAGATTGCCCTACCAAATCCTGGATTATTCCCTTAATTTAAAAGGAAAAGCATCCTATCGCTATATTTCCTCTGATCTTTGCATGCTGATGTTAATAATTTCGATTTTCAATGTACTGTTCGTATCAAGAGCAAGTTATAATAATTAATGATTTTATTGTGGGTAGCTGGCCATCCCTGCGATTATAATAACCGATCAGGTTTTATCCTTCGCTAGTCAAATTCTAGTGTCCTTGTGGTTTTTTAAAAGGTAAATCTCGTTTATAAGTCGTCTGAGCGAGCTTATATTCTTCACGGACTGAATATAACGGCGGTAAGAGAGACCCTCGTCACAATTCAACATGTGCTGCCCACCGGAGCGACGAATAAAAAGTCCACGAAAGCTAAGTCCGAGACCCTTCTGTCCTCTACATCGGCAGATTTCAAGTTATCAACAGATTTGTCCTCACCAATCTTATAAACCGCTACACTAGCCAGAAGGGCTCTCCAAGATACATGAGTTACTCGATCACCCCAGGTCCGTTACGATTCTTAAGAGTTAGGCTAGGCTATTCTATAGCAATCTCTCTTTTTCAAGACTTTTCTGATACCCTATCACGACTTTCGATTTGTCCTGAGGCATGATTCAAGGGAGGAGTTAGGGAGAGGCTAGGAAGGGCAAGATGGAATCTCTTAGGTATATACAGGTCTGCTGCGCCCGGCTGGACGACCTCTCCGAACGCTTCAGACGGGTAGCTATTTCTTCGGATTTAGTCCTTATGTCGGTACTATGGGAGCCTCGCACCCAGTGGTTTTTGGTGGATTTTTCCCAGCAGCTACACACCCGAAAATGGCCTTCGTTTGGTTGGCGGGAGAGGGAGATAATGAAGGGCTAAGGGCTCCTTTTAGTGTGTAATCAAATGAAGACTTGTAGGGGTATTACTGCTGGACAGAGGCTGTGGATGAGGCATAGGA